>CM053027.1:80088943-80114168 GCA_028564925.1 Lithobates sylvaticus
GTTGCGAAGTACTAGAGTATGATCAACTAGGAGAATATGGGAGACGACAGACCTCATTGTATGTGGACATTTTTCTGTTCCTATGTGAAGTACTACAGGGTTAGGGGGGGGGGGGTAAAATGGCTGTGAGTGATGAAATCATTTGGAATACTTGGTTCCAGAAGCTAATAAAGCTCAGGCATTCCCAGAACATGTGTAGAAGGTTACCCTTACGGCCACAATTTTGCCAAAATATGGGTGAAGTATTCAGAAAATATCTTGCAAGTCTACAGGGAGTGTATTGCCATCTATTAGTTACCCTAATCATCATTTCCCAGTGGCCTACACAGTGGGATGATTTTTGAATTGTTCGGAAGGCCAGCTGCCATTGGTCATCCGTAAATGTGGTACCCATATCCAATTCCCTGTTCTGTAATGCCGTATTTTTCCTGATTGTGCGTTTGTCTTGAAGAAGGTTATAAAACAATGATATACCTTTACGATTGGATTTTTGGAGTGTAAGGTATTGCCATGCTATGGATGGTATCTTTTTTTTGCGGATGCATGTGAAGAGCATGTGGATTAGCAGATTGTTTTCTTTCAATAAGCATTCTGCCAATTTTGGTTTGGTGTTGGTGTATTGCTAAACAGTTTCAAATACTCATTAGAGAAGCCTTCTGAACCAGGCGATTTTCCGTTCGGCAAGGTGGCAATAACTGACTCTATTTCAGATGTTGTAAATGGGGAGTTTAGTTTTTGAATTTGAGCATCTGAAAGGGATGTAAGGTTCAGTCCCTGTAGGAACTTTTGTTTGCTGTTGTTGGTTGAGTAGTTGAAGAGTACCTGTTATACAATTTGCTATAATAATCAGCAAATTGGTTTGCTATGTCTTGTTGGTTGATGATTTTGTGTTTAAGGGTAGGATGTATCAGGTGTGCATTTCTTGTCTTGGTGTGGGCTACTTTAATTCTGTTGGCAAGGTACTTGCCTGCCCTATTGGCATTTGCGTAAGAGTTCAATTGTAAGCCTCTGAGGTGTTTATCACATTGCTGAGATAGAAGCTCTTTTAGATTCTCTCTTAATTGTGAGAGCTTTTTGGCTAGGGTTAAGTTGGGTGAGGCTTTATTTTGTGCTTCTAAGGTGCGGATTTCTGATAGTATAGAGTTAAGTTTTGAAGTGTAGCGTTTTTTTTCTCTGGCTCCTAATTTGTATTAGTATACCTCTCATGTATGCCTTATGGGCTTTCCAGAGGGTGAACGGATCTTCTACAGGTATTTCATTGTTCTGAAAGAAGTTTTGAAGATGTTGTGAAATCGTAGTGGAAATTTGGGGTTCCTGCAACAACCTAACATTGCTGCGCCAGATAAGTGGGGAAGGGGAGACGCCCAGTTCATTAATAGACATTGAAATAGCAGCGTGGTCAGACCACATGATGTCGTGAATCCGTGTGGACGTTATTTTTTGTAGTATCCACTTGTCGGTCAAAAACATGTTGATGCGTCAGTATGAGCAGTGTCTGTGGGAAAAAAAAGTATAGTCCCTTTCATTTGCATGGAAGCATCTCCAAGCGTCAAATAGTTCCTTATTGTATTAAGTACTTTACTCAAGTATGCAGTGCTGTTAATTTTGTGGGCGGAGGTGTCCATCTTTGGATCCACTATCAGATTGAAGTCTCCACCTATGATGAGATTGGATCTTTTTAAACAGTTTGCTTAGGAATCGGATCTGATGTGAGTTTGGAGCGTATACTGTCACCAGCGTGTGTGGTTTTCAGTTAATGTCTCCAGTTATTATAATTTACCTCCCTCCTTCATCCAGGATGGTTTCCTTGAGTTGGAAGGACAATGTATTTCTAAATGCTAGTAGTACGCCACCTTTTTATGTCCAGGTGTGCATGCCAAAAACACAGCTCTGTGTTTTAGGGCCTCAGACCACATGGAGAATGTTTTTGATTTAGGCCCCTGGTATTAATAGATAAACATGTGATGGTTATGGATGTGGATTAGGTTAAGTTGTGCAACGTTATAGTGCAGGTACCCACTGTGTTCATAGCTTCTCTGGTTGGATGATTCACCTCAGCTTGATGGTGTCAGAGTAGGTTGTGTGTCCACAGTAGGGGTCTGTATCGTTTTCATGACTTTTCTGTGCGCTTCGAACATGGGGCATAAAGAACAATAGTAAGAAAAAAACACAGTTAATGAAAGGAGCATATATAGAATGATAAGAATAGAATCTTTGAACTTATCCATGTGCAGACTTAACTGCTGTAAAGACTCTGGATGGAAAAAACAGGGAGTTAAACTTGGAACCCCTGTGTCCGGAGAGAGATGTGGGTTGTTTTATGCATCTTGCTTACGAGTTTCCACTGGTGTTTTTTTTATTTGAGCGTTTGCGTGATACCACCTGCCAGTCATTTTGAAGTGGCTGTGGATGTCGAGATTGATGGATCCTGTAGAGCTTGGTCAGGGAGTATGCCCCATTGGCGTAGGGCTGCAAATCCTTCTACCAATGTTGAGATTAGGGTTGTAGACCCATTGTCGGTGACAGATAGTTTTGCTGGATATTTCCACTTATGAATTATCTTGTGGTTCCTTAGAGCTTTAGTTATTGTCGCCAGGTTGCGGCGCTGCTGTAGGGTGTGTCTGGATAGGTCTGGAAGTAGTTGCAGCTCTGCGTGTTGTGAATAATTGTTTTCAGGTCGTCGGGATGCCATTAAAATCTGTTCCTTGACATGGTAGTTTCAGGGACCCCTCTAATCTCGAGGTTGTTCCTTCTAGACCTGTCTTCCAAATCTGCCACTTTATTCTTCAACCATGCTATTTCCTCATTTTGGGCATTATGGGCATCCACTAATGTGTTGAATAGGGATGAGCCGAACACCCCCCGGTTCAGTTCTCATCAGAACCTGCAAACGTTCACGCGGACTTTAGAACCCCGTTAAAGTCTATGGGACTCAAACATTCAAATTTTAAAGGCTAATATGCAAGTTATTGTCCTACAAACGGTTGGGGACCCGGGTCCTGCCCCAGGGGACATGTATCAATGTAAAAAAAAGTTTTAAAAACTGCAATTTTTTCGGGAGCAGTGATTTTTAATGATGCTTAAAGTGAAAAACAAAAAGTGAAATACTCCTTTAAATATCGTACCTGGGGGTGTCTATAGTATGCCTGTAAAGTGGCGCGTTTCCCATGCTTAGAACAGTCCCTGCACAAAATGAAATTTTTAAAGGAATACAAGTCATTTAAAACTGCTTGCGGCTTTAATGTAGTGTCGGGTTCCGGCAATATGGATGAAAATCAATGAAACAAATGGCATGGGTACCCCCCCACCCCCCCCCCCCCTGTCCATTACCAGGCCCTTTGGGTCTTGTATGGATATTAAGGAGAACCCTGCACCCAAATTAAAAAAAGGAAAGGCGTGGCCCCCAGGCCATATATACTCTGTACAGCAGTATACAGGCGGTGCAAACAAGACAGAGTACTGTAGTAGTAGGTTTGTTGGTAAATAGAATCTGTTTGTAATTTTGAACTGGTACATTTTTAAAGTGTAGCTCCAGCCAAAAAAAATGTTTTAAGCTTTTTGGAAAACATAGGGAAGAGTTATCACCCCTGTACCATTTGTTTTGCTGTCTGTGCACCTCTTCAGAAGATTTCACCTCACTTTCTGACCCAATGTTTTTTGAAAATTTGGGTTTTTTAGTGAAACAAGGTGATAAAGCATCAGTGGAGAGGAGACACATTTTTTCCATATTTACTCTTACAGGAGAGAATTTCCCTTCCTAGGGGTAGATTTCATCTCACTTCCTGTTGTCTGCTTCCGTTTGCAAGTAGGAGTGATTTGTAAGTTAGATGTTTGAAAGTAGGGGTCTGCCCTATATACTCTGCAGAAATTTGGGCCTTAGGTGTTGCCACAACACAGTAAGCCCTCACAGTTAGGCCACTTTCACACTGAAGTGCTTCTAAACTGCCAGTAAAAACGCTGAGCGCTTTTGAAGAGCTTTTCAGGCGCGTTTGAAGAGCTTTTCATTCATTTCAATGGGGATTGGAGTTTTTACTGGCAGTTTAGAAGCGCCTCAGTGTGAAAGTGGCCTTACTCTTGGTGGGCGCTGGAACGTCCTGCCGTGAACTATTATATCAAGAATTGTAATTACATGCCATTGTTGAACAGTGGTAGAAAAATTGGGCCTTTGGTGGTGGCGGTTGTGGTGCTGGTGCCACAACACTGTAAGTCCTCACAGTTACTCTTGGTGGGTGGTGGAACGGGCCCTGCTGTGAAATATTATATCAAGAATTGTAATTACATGCACCTGTTGAACAGGGGCAGAAAAATTGGGCCTTTGGTGGTGGTGTTGCCACAACACTGTAAGCCCTCACAGTTACTCTTGGTGGGAGCAGGAATGAGCCCTGCTGCAAAGTATTGCATCAAAAATTGTAATTACACGCCCCTGTTAAACAGGGGCTGAAAAATTGGGCCTTAGGCACTGGTGGCGGCGCTCAGAACCAAAAATGTTCTTACAAGATATCAGCATGATCATTGAGGAGGAAGAGGATAGTCACTCAGCATAACAGCATAGGCAGTCTTGAAGGGATCTGACATTTAAAAAAAAATTATTCGGTTACATCAGCATCAGGTGCTTGGTAGCTGGTGGTAATCCAAGACTGATTCATTTTTATGAAGGTCAGTCGATCGACCGAATCGGTGGACATGCGCACCCTGTGATCGGTTACAAAGCCTCCAGCAGCACTGAATGTGCGTTCCCGAAAGAACGCTTGATGCAGGACAGGCCAGTAGCTCAATTGCATACTGTGCAAGCTCTGGCTAGTGATCCATCCTCAAGACCCAGTAACCCAGAGGATTTTTGGTGGGAAAGGGGTCCAAGTCTGATCTTTCCCACTAAGTATTCCTGCACCTTGTTGCTGGAACCGATCATACCTTGGGGCTGCGGACTAAAAAAATTGTCTGAACGCATCGGTCAGATGGCCACCTTCTCCACCGCTCCTTCTTTGACTGACCGAAGCCTCAGCAACACGTTGTCCAGGAACAGGAATTTGTAACCTCCCAGTCTCTGGGAATGCGTTGCACAGACCTTTCTGCAAGGCCTCCCGAAGATGTTTCATCCTCTGCTCCGTCTGCGATGGCAAGATAAGGTCCACAACCTTACCCTTGTAACATGGATCAAGGAGGGTTGCCAGCCAGTAATGATCCCCCTCCTTGATCCGACGAATACGAGGATCATTCTGCAGGCTTTGCAGGATCAGGGAGGCCATGCAGCTTAGGTTAGCTGAGGCATTCGGTCACTAAGGACGACATGATCCGCAGCCACCTCCTCCCAGCCAAGTCTTGGGACTGTAAATTATCCATTTAAGACTGCTGCTGATGCTGAGTTCTCCTCCTCGTCCTCTCCCTGTGTGATCAGCGGGCCAGCAGGACCACTCCCTGGATAAAGGGGGCCATGAGAGGTAAGGAAGTCCTCCTCTTCCTGCCTCTGTTCTGCCTAAAGTGCCCTGTCCATTATTCCACGCAGCGTGTGCTCCAACAGGTGGACAAGAGGGACAGTGTCACTGATGCATGCACTGTCACTGCTCACCATCCTCGTGGCCTCCTCAAATGGTGACAGAACAGTGCATGCATCCCTGATCATGGCCCACTGGCGTGGGGAAAAAAACCAAGCTCTCCTGACCCTGTCATGGTGCCATAGTCGCACAGGTATTCATTGATGGCCCTCTGCTGCATGTGCAGCCGCTGCAGCATGGCCAACGCTGAGTTCCATCTGGTGGGCATGACACAGATTAGGCGGTTCTTGGGCAGGTTAAATTTCTTTTGGAGGTCAGCCAGCCGAGCACTGGCATTATATGACCGTCGGAAATGCACACAGACTTTCCTGGCCTGCCTCAGGACATCCTGTAAGCCCGGGTACCTGCCCAAGAACTGCTGCACCACCAAGTTAAGGACGTAAGCCAAACGGGGCACATGGGTCAGTTGTCTCTGTCGGAGGGTGGAGAGGAGGTTGGTGCCATTGTCGCAAACCACCATTCCTGGCTTAAGCCGGCATGGCTTCAACCACCTCTGAGCCTGCCCCTGCAGAGCTGACAGAATCTCTGCCCCAGTGTGGCTCCTGTCCCCCAAGCACACAAACTCAAGCACCGCATGGCATCTTTTTGCCTGCGTACTGGCATAGCCCCTTGAAGGCCTACGGAGCACTGCTGGTTCCAAGGACAAAGCACAGGAAGAGGCCATGGAGGAAGAAGAAATGAGGGGGTGGAGGGGAGAGGTGTATCAGAATCACCAGTAGTAGCATTTTGGAGGCGTGGTGGCGGAACAACCTCCAACACTACTGCACCTTGTCCTGCATCCTTCCCAGCTGCCAGCAGAGTCACCCAATGCGCCGTAAAAGATAGGTAACGTCCCTGCCTGCTAGACCATCAGTCAGTGGTAATATGCACCTTACCGCTGACTGCCCTGTGCAGCAAGGCCAAGACATTGCCTTCCACATGCCGGTAGAGAGCCGAAATCGCATTCCGTGAGAAAAAGTGCCGTTTGGGAACCTGCCACTAAGGAACCGCACATTCCACAAAACTCACGGAAGGGGGCAGAGTCTACCAACTGAAAAGGCAGCAGTTGAAGTGCTAGCAATTTAGCCAAGCTAGCATTCAACCGCTGGGCATGTTGATGGCTGGGAGTGAACTTCTTTTGGCGGTGCAGCAGCTGGGGCAGGGAAATTTGCCTGGTACAATCTGACGTCGGTGTACCGATAGCAGATTGACCGCAAGAACTTGGCTGTGACACATCTTAAGCCCCATACACACGGTCGGATTTTCCGATGGATTCTGTCCTATCAGACAATGTTGTCGGAAATTCCGACCGTGTGTAGGCACCATCGGACAGTTTCCATCGGATTGTCCGACGGACAAAGTCCTATCTCCTGCTGGATAGATTTTTTGACAACAAAGTCCGATCACACCAAATCCGATCGTGTGTAGCGAATTCCGACGGACAAAGTGCTACGCATGCTCAGATCACATTACAAGACCAAAGCTATTGGCTACTAGCCTCTACGTAGTCCCGTCGTAGGCAACAAACGTCACCACGTTCAGAATGATCGGATTTTCCGACAACTTTGTCCGACCGTGTGTACGCAAAACCAACATCGGACAAAGTACGACGGACATGATCCGACGGACCTGGTCCTCAGATAATCCGAGCGTGTGTATGGGGCTTAATTCTACACTTTCATTCCTCTCAGTGCAGGTTTCAGAGAGGAGTGAAGGTATAGTGGGGTTGGAGATCCCAGCTGATGAGGAGCAAGGAGAGGTCCGCTTTGTTCTTTGGCGTGGGTCTTTTAGGTACGCTTGCCAATGAACTGCATGGCAGGTCGACATATGTCTGGTCAAGCATGTGGTGCCCAAGCGTGTGATGTTTTGGCCACGCCAGATACACTTGAGACATATGTTGCAAATAGCAGCGGTACGATCTGATGCACTCGTCTAAAAAAAGGCCCGCACCAAATAACTTGCACATGCGGAGCTCTGCCGTGTGATGCAGTCGGGGGGCTTCCCTTAAGCTGGCCCCTGGAGGGCATCCTGCCTCGTTGGAGATGTGCCTCCTCCTCCTCATCTCTCCTATCAGGCACCCACGTGGAGTCAGTGACCTTATCATCGGCTCCCTCTTCATCACTGGAGCAAACTTGGCAGTATGCTGCAGCTGGGGGAACATGACTGCCAGATTGCTGTCCTTTTTGGGCACCCCCTCTCTCTGGGCTCACGTTACCGCCTTCCTGTAGCTGGGTACCATTATCAAAGCCTTCAAAATGCTGGGCATCCTCCTGGAGCATGTACCCAACACTGTGGTCAAACAGTTCGGGGGACTCCTCAGGAGGACATGGTGGGGCTAGGGAAGGAGTGACCGATGCCATTAAGCCGAGGGAAGAGGCCACGTTGGTAGCTGCTTTGACAGACAAAGTACCCTGAGCCTGGTGAGAGAGGATGAGGAGGATGAGGACGGCTTGGTCACCCACTCTACCAAGTCTTCGGCATGTTGCGGCTCAACGCGGCCAGCTGCCAAAAAAAAGAACAAGCGTGTCCCACAGCCACGTGCTGATGAGGATGCACTGTGTCCATGACCAGCACTGTTGCCTCTAGACACAGAGCCTGCTTGCCCACTTTTATTGGCTCCTGTGTTAGGTTTCATTTTTTTACCGGCTGGAGAGTTACATTTCCCACCTTTATACTTTACCTTCAAGACCCCAGTGACAAGGTCTCGTCAATATTGTTTTCACCTCTATCTACCTGCCAGCAAAGAGAGTAAGTCACAATACTAGAGCAGGTGGATTTAAACTCTGAGGTGAGCGGAGCAGAGCCGGGACCTGGTATGGAATCTCCAAGATCTAAAAGGATCTGGCAGTTATACAGCCCACCATGCTATAAACTAAAACACCAGTTTTGGCTGAGTATTATGGTAAGAAAAGCTCCATTTTTTGTCTCCAATATTAATTTTATTCTAATGCGAGTTTATAGCAAGACAAAAAACACATGTGTAGTACATTTTTACATTTGGAATTGATTTCCTTTTCTTTACCGCCGCCCTTTTGCTTTGTGTCCCTTCCATTTTCTAAGTGCTATGGTCTTGGAAAAGACAGGGATGGAACAAAGAGCCAAGATATGCAGATGAGGTTCTCCCTGTGCATAATGATTTCATAGGGAAGTGATCCCACACTGTGATTTCAGGAATAGAATGAGAATGGTGTTTTCTTATGTACCACGGCAGGAGGCCACTGTACCTTTTACTGTCTATTATGCTGGAATGAATGGACATGTCTTCTAGACATCTTTAGAAAGATCAACAGCAGTGCCATGCACACAATCTATGATGTCACTTTCATGGAACTAACACAGCAAAATGTTACATTTTAGTTAGTGCCAGGCTTTATTACAGTGGGGGAAAGTAATTATTTGATCCCCTGCAGATTTTGTAAGTTTGCCCACTTACAAAGAAATGAAGGGTCTATCATTTTTATCATATGTGTATTTTAAATAAAGAGACAGAATATCAACCACAAATCCAGAAAAAAAAACCACATAAAACAAATGCCATAAATTAAGTTGCAGTTCAGTGAGTAAAATATGTATTTGATCCCCAAGCAAAACATGACTTAAAGTGGTTGTAAACCCTTACAGACCACTTTGACCTACAGGTAAGCCTAGATTAAGGCTTACCTGTAGGTCCAAGAAATATCTCCATAACCTACACAGTTAAGGAGATATTTTACAAAAAAAGGGCACCAAACATGCGTGCCGTAGACAGTGGCGCAGGCGCACTGGGCACGCCGCAAGTGAAGGAAAACATGTCGTCACTTACGGCTCCCGCGCGCTTCAGGTAAGCTTTAGGTGCACACTGTGCAAAGGACACTCCAGGTAGAGGTAAAATTAATATAACTGTAAAAGTCTTGCACAGCTCAGAGAGGGAAGAGTGTAGAAGCACAAGGAGCTTGCAGTGCAAGGAGGAGCATGCTGATAGGTGGAGAGAGCAGAGTGACAGAGAGATGATATCATCAGCGTGTCACAGGTGATGGGGGTGAGGATTCAACCTGTAAGTGAAAGTGAAACATAGCGATGAGGTCCTGCCACCTACCAGAGGGGGCTGTACTGTATGGTAGAGGAATGTAAGTCTTAGCCCCCGTACACACGGTCGTAAAATCCGACCACAAAATCCGTCTGATTTTTTCCGATAGACTTTGTCCGAAACTGGCGTAGCATACACATGGTCGGACAAAGTTATCGGAAAATCCGATCATTCTGAACGTGATGACATTCGTTCGTTACGACGGGACTACATTCACGTTAGTAGCCAATAGCTTTGGTCTCGCAATTTGATCTGAGCATGTGTGGCACTTTGTCCGTCGGAATTCTCGACACACGATCGGAAAAAGTCCGATAGGATTTTGTTGTCGGAAAATTTGAGATCCTGAATTTCCGACGCAAAAAGTCCGACAGAGCCCATACACGGTGGGATTTTCCGACAACATAATCCGATCGGACTTTTCCCGTCGGATTTTCCGATCGTGTGTATGGGGCATTAGGATTGGATAGACAGAAATAAAAATTCTTTGGCAGGCAAACAGCTCTTATATTCAGTATGTATTTTATCTATGAATTTAACTGTTTGTGAGGAGTGAAGTTTAATAAAAAAAAGTATGTAAACCCAAAAGTTATTTTGTCTTTGTTTTTTGTTTGTTTTTTAAAGTATGGAAGGGTTATAACCCATGTATGTTTATTTTTTGCTGTCAGTGTCTGTCGGGGTAGATGTTCATTCATTTTGTTCCATACAAACATTATGGAGATTTCTCATGCCTTTTACTCGAATGCTGAGACATTCACAATGTATTGTTTTTTCTAAATAGACCCCCAAACACTCACCATACACCTTACAATCTAACTGTGAAATCTTTGTTCAACCTGTGGAAACATTGAAAGCGGTATTAAACTCGAAAGAAAACATGTATTATAATACACAGGCTGCATTCGTTGGCTTTCTTTTGTTTTTTTTACTTGGTGATCTGGCCAGTAAGTCTGTTATTTGTTCAAAAGAACAAGCTCTCTGTATCAGTTACAGGATATAAATCATTTACTACTGGCAGGGAATGATCAGATTTTATTTATTTATGCAAAAAAGGAAAAAAACTGTTGCTGTAACTCAGGGCTGCTGTTAGAAACCACAGGGCTCCATACAGCCAACCTGACACCCCCCTCCAAATCAACAACGTTTACTATGCTTCAGTTATGAATGAACACAATGAGTGATCATTACCGATCATTCATTGTGTTCATTCAGGGAAAGGAAGGGGCTGGGAAATGTGACATATTTACCAGACTCTTCCCCACTCTCCATCCTGAAGGACCCTATTGTGCTTGCAGCTGCCAGTGAGAAGAAGAGGCAGGACTGCAGGAGTAGGCACATAGGGGGGCCTGGGCAGCAAGAGGAAACATATGGTGCACAGGGAGGGTGATCGGTGTGCCAAGGGGCAATTGCTGGAACCAATCCCCTTTATGACTCTCTCCGCAGTAGCTGAAAGTTGGCGGGGGGAGAGGAGAATCCAGCTCTCAGCTGCTGCAGAGAGAGCCATACATGGGATGGGTTCTAGTAATTGCCTCCTCACTCTCCCTGCCCACATTTACCCAGCTGCCTGGGCCCCCCTGCTGACTCGGGCCCCTTACAGGAGAACTGGTGGTACCGTCTTATCCATGGCCCTGCTGTAACTGCTTATACAGTGTTTGCTGGAGTTTGGCTTCAATTTGTTAGTGTATTTAAATCTGTTAGTACATCTAACGCTCTCCTCTCCTCAGACAGACAATGCTGCTGTCCAAACATGTTTCTGTTGCTCCTTCACCCAGAGTGGGGGCACTCTAATACAGGAGGTGTGTTACTGGTCAGATCACTGGGTGAAAACAGAGGGGAAAAGCCTAACAAAAAGAAAGCTAATTTAGCCACCATGTGCAATGTTTGGTAAGCTGCAATATATTACATTTTTTTTGGTTTTGGGTTTAATACTTTAATAATACTTCAATATGTTTTCACTGAAAACAAACAGGCATCATTTACATGCTAATGATAGATTAATAAATGGAATCACTGCTTCACAATTCCCAGGATCTGTACGGTCTCGTTGGCCAAGAGTTGCGGCCACTTCTAATAAAAAAAAAAAATTGAATATTTTTCTCAGAAATTAAATCCCGTTGTCCTTGTGAGACATCAAATGTTGCTAGGGGAATACGTACAAATTACCGCATCCTCCGAACTGACAGGCAGACCACACAAAGGAAGGTTCCTAAAGTGTTACTAAACCCAGGAGCCTGCATTCACTATATCTGGTGTCACACAGTACACAGAACATGGAAATGCAATTATTTTAGTAAATATAAACTGTTAAATACCTTTTCTCATCATCAGTATATAGCAATCTTGTGACTTCTATAAGTGTCTGATTAAAGCTTGTAGGAGGAGTTTTCATTCTACTCTTACTGTCCTATGAGGCTACTGGACCCCTAACCCTTTGTCTGGACAGTGCTGATTGGCCCTGTGCTAATCACATGCCCCCTCCCAAGAAAAAAACACTCTAGCAATACACACCAAACTGAGCATGTGCAGAGTGACTCCAAAGGCTTTGTCTTTCCAGGAGATGGACTGGGGACAGTGGAAGAAGGAGAGGATCAGAGAAGATAGGATCAAACAGCCTTTTTACACAATGCGCAGGATTAACCCCTTAGGTTCTACAGTGAGTATAACAACCATGTTTTACTACATATACAGACTGATTTTACTGTTTTGGATTTAGTAACACTTTAAGAACGGCAGCATTATTCCTGGCTCAGATCTTCCCATATGTTGTAGAAAATATGTAAAATTATCAAAAACATCCCCAATATTAAATTATATTTGCAAGACCTAAAGAGTAACACTGTCAATGCAATTTTTAAAAACACAAAAGTAAACTCATATCATTTAATCAGTAAAAAGAAAGGAGAAAAAAAATATAAATGTAGCACCATCGAGGTCGCTAGGGTTATGCAGGCTTGGCTGGCAGCCAGGTCTGCTTGTTTTGTTTCCTGGGTTGGCAGAAATCCAGGGAGAGCTGAGTGACTTACTTAGGCAGCTTTACTGAGACCTCCCCCTTATTTCCAGAACGTAGTGGAACCTTCTGGAAATATAGGAGGAGAGGTGCAGCTGCCTGCAGTATTCTGAGGACCCTGACTATTCCCCAACTTGGATTAGCAGGGGGCAGGCCTCATTAAATACTCAGGGTCAGCCCAGCTGGGGAGGAGTTGTTCGGGTGGAAGCCGGAGATGGAGTGTTAGGCTGTCGTGGTCTTTGAGGGAGCTACCCAGTCTGGGGGGGGGGGGGGGGGTGACAAACTTGGGCCTGGGTTTGGGTGCGAACGGGACCTTCCTACAACCAACGGAGCTGTCCTGGACAGGAGGCACGGGAACAAGGAGAAGACAGCAGGAGAGCACTGCCAGGCAAGTCTCCAGGAGGAGCAGCAAGGTGCAGCCAAGAGGCTGGTGAGTGGCACACATTCAGGATGACTGGGAGGCACGCCCAATGAGGACTGGGAGCAAGCAGTATGGAACTGGTGCAGAGCCAGTAAGGAGTATTGTGGTGGCACGGGCAGTGGAAAGAGACAGCTGTACCCGGAAGGGCTGGCGTGGCCTGAAGAGGTGGCACTGGGATCAGTAGCCACGTGGGATAGCTAGCACTAGTACTACCATTTTTGCTATACCATAGGGGCCAGCCGTCCCTGCCTGCAAAAGGCATTTTTGCTTTGGGCCTGGCTGGGCCGGTGTCAGCCCAGCAATTCAGTGCTAGCTGGTCCTGGGAGTTGTACTTCTACAAGCCACTGTGACCCCCCCCGCCCGCTCGCCGTCTGCCAGGCACTTACCCTGTCTCAGTGTGTGACGGTGATGAGCAGTGTCCTCCGAGCAATGTCCTCCATTAGTCTCCTCCCATCCTCTCACAAATGCTGCCACTGTGCCCATCAAATGCAGCCTTTGTGCCCATCAAACGCTGCCACTGTGCCCATCAAACGCTGTCACTGTGCTCATCAAATGCTGCCACTGTGCCCATCCAACGCTGCCACTTTGCCCATCCAACGCTGCCACTGTGCCATCAAATGCTGCCACTATGCCCATCAAACACTGCCACTGTGCCATCAGATGCTGCCACTGTGCCATCAGATGCTGCCACTGTGCCCATCAAACGCTGCCACTGTGCCCATCAAACGCTGCCACTGTGCCATCAAATGCTGCCACTGTGCCCATCAAACACTGCCACTGTGCCCATAAAACGCAGCCAATGTGCCATCAAATGCTGCCACTTTGCCCCTCCAATTCTGCCACTCTGCCCATCCAATTCTGCCACTGTGCCATCCAATGCCAGCACGGTGACCCCCCTCCCGCTCACCGTCTGCCAGGCACTTACCCTGTCTCAGTGGGGCAGCGGGTGACGGTGGTGAGCAGTGTCCTCCGAGCGATGTCCTCCATTAGTCTCCTCCTGTCCTCTCACTTCAGGCGTCCAATCACAGCGCCTGTCTTTTCAGCCAATCAGGTGACGGGTAACAGACCCGAGCACCTGATTGGCGGAGAGGCGGTTCAGTGTTAGGACAGCGAATATTAATTTGCTGATCTAATACACCTAGGTAAACTGCAAGCGCCAAGCATGGCGCTCGCAAGTCACCTTTTTTGACACCTAATCAGGTGCTTCAAAATCACCCCCTGCCGCTGTAATTCAGGCGCCCGGCACCCGAAAAGGGGCCGGGTGCTTGAATAGGGATTGCATGAATCTATCTATGGGTCATGGAGGCGGTGGCTGGATAGAGGGGGCGGCGGGCCACTGGCCGGGAAGGAAGTGGTTAAAGATCACAAATGCAACCATTAAAGTGTTACTAAACCCAGAACCTCGCATTCACTATATTTGGTCTCCCACAGTACACAGAACATGGAAATGCAATCATTTTAGTAAATATAAACCCCTAAATACCTTTTCTCATCAGCAATATATAGCAATCTTGGGAATTCTATCAGTGCCCGGTTAAAGCTTGTACTAGTTTCATACTGCTCTGGCTGTCCTATCAGGATGCAGGACCCCTGACCCTCTGTTTGGACAGTGCTGATTGGCCCTGTGCTGATCACATGCACTCTCCCAAGAAAAAATACTTTCTAGCAATACACACCAAACTGAGCATGTGCAGCCTGACTCCAGTAACTCTGTCTTATCCGGACATGTTCTGGGGAGAATGCAAGAAAGGGAGGATCTATGCATATAGGATTAAACAGCCTTTTTACAGAATGCAGAGGATTAACCCCTTAGGTCCCACAGTGAGTATAACAAGCATGCTTTACTGCATATACAGACTGATTTTACTGTTGTGGGTTTAGTAACACTTTAAGTCATTCAAGTTGGGTCTCAGCACTTTGCTCTCTCCCTCTTTCTGTGCACCTGCAGGGGATTTAATTAACGGCAGGGTTAGAGAAAAGGGATTCAATTTATGGCAGGATCATTTTTTTTGATCCTACCATAAATTGCATCCCTCTTCTTTGATCTTGCTATATATTGAATCCCCTTTTCTCTGATCCTGCCATAAATCCAATCCTTCCCCCCTTTTTTTTTCTTGATCCCGCCAAAAATTGAATCCTTTTTTTTTTGATCCTGCCATAAATAGGATCCCTCCCCTTTTTTTATTTTGATCCTGCCATAAATTGAATTTTTCCTTTTTTTGATCCTGCCATAAATTAAATCCCTCTTTTTTGATCCTGCCATAAATGGAACCCCCCCCCCCCTTTTTTTTCTGCCATTTATCTTGACTTTACTTTGTGTTGTTACCACTAAAAAATTTTTACTTTAACATAAGTCTGCATTTTCATCTTCTTCTAAGGAATACATTTCTCCCTTGAAGCAATAAGGTCCTAATATCTCATGTAGCATTTTTTCTACACACTTCTTCTTGGCTCAACAAAATAACTTTTTTATATTGCCTTTCTTTCCTCTCCCCCTTTTTGTTGGCTAAAAACAGGTGTAGTTACTAACCACTTGAATAATTGGTGGTATCAATTAAATATACTCATTTTCTGTGACACTGATCTGATAGGCCAATGGAGTTTGCATATGTGTATGTGAGTATATATATATATATTTTTGCCACATCTGTTTCAAACCAGCTACGACTAAGGCTATTGCCGAAACGCGTAAGTTTATTGTTTTACTGTCACTCTGATGTACCAATAAACGACACTTCAAGGATTACAGTGTTGCCGGCTCTTCTTACTACTGTTGCATTGGAGTGTGTTGGACACATTGAGCCTCGGCACCTGTGAGTGGACCTGGTGTATGGATTGAGTTGTCCCTGCAGAGAGCGCTGTAACCTTTCTTCTTTTCCATACTATGATTCGCTACTCACTGGGATATATGCACATCTTCTATGAAATTTGTGTTAGAATTGATGGCTGTTGTTTTCCCTGCTGTCTATCCTCTATACTCATGTGTTTATAGATCACGTTTAAACGGTTGCTCTAAGATTGGGTATTTCCACAAATCAACTCTACATTATTAATATACCACTGTGACATCAGTCAAAACATCATACGTTATACTAGCGACAATAGTGGACAATGTTACTGAATGTCACTTGTTTAGTTTTGTTTAGTGATCTTAAAGGAAATCTTCATATGAGTGAATCTAGGCAACCAGCACAGTTTCTTAAAGTGGTGTTTCCACCAAACAAAAAAAAAAAAAATTGCTTAAAATTCATAAAATAAATAAATATAATTGAAAAAAAAAAATGTTTTCACTCACCTCTAAATGCCTGTTGCTAGGGTGTCCCTTATAGTCTGCCTCCTTCAGTGCCCGGGCACTGACATCACTTCCCCTTGGCGCAATCAGTCATCTGGGACACGTGACAGGTCCCAGATGACTGCGCGACGTATCACGGCGCTCTGCACCTCTCGCGCATGCGCAGTGGTTGCCCTGCTGTGTGGCCACAGTAAGAATGCCGGCACCGCGAGCAGAGCGGTGAAGGAGGGGGGGGCTTCGTTCCCCCGCATCGCTGGACCCTGGGACAGGTAAGTGTCCGATTATTAAAAGCCCGCAGCTGCAGTATTTGTAGCTGCTGACTTTTAAAAAAAATTTTTTAAGGGGCACCCCACTTTAAGCTGCCCTTCCCGCTGTTACTACCAGTGCCTTTTTTTCACCCAGTGTATGATTATATATATTTTCATCTAGTGTATGACTGTATATGTTTCTTGATTCAAGTTTGTTGTTGCTGACAATAAAGCCATTGATATCAATAGTAGTAATATATAGATCTTTCTCTTTCTTTTTCTTCTTTTTCTTTTCTTCTTCTTTTTTGCTTCTCTCTAGATCTTCCACTCCTTTCTATCCACGTATCTAAACCAGTTTGGATGTCTAATTGACATTTGGATATCTGTAAGGTTTCTGCGTTTTGTCCGTTCATGCCGCCAGGGGTGGTGGATCTATTATCATTATTAATCAATTAATTAAGATTTTCATGAATTTATGTTTATTTATTAGATCCGGCAATGCTGCAATTTTGTAGTTTTTGTATCCGTATTTCTCCCGATTGGCATTTCCTGAACTGACATCCCTACTGTACATACAATTACTGTATGTTTTTACATGTTTTGGTATATGTTTTAGAGATACATGTATACATTTTTTCATTATTAAAGGTTGCTTCGTGACCATATGTATACATTTTTTGTTTATAAATTAATATAAATGTTTTGTGTACTGTTGGTAAATGATGTATAGCTGTGGAAGACCGCCCTCTGTATCATCTACCCCCACCGCGCCGCAGGTGTGTGGGCTATAAAATTAGTGAAGGATTAAAAGTGCAAGTGTAAAAAGTGTATATATATCAAACAGCAGCTACTTAAAACATATAAACATGTGGAATCTGCAATTCAACTTAAAAATGCAACATAGATCAGGTGAATCAGTAGCGCTAATATAAACAATGAAAAATAAAATATAAAATGCTGAGTAAATACTATGCAAATAAATACTGTGCAAATATATAAACAGTGCTATATAAATATCAAGGTACAAAAATAGTAGTGTATAATTGACTCAACGTATAACTTAATAGCAGCGGTGTGTCTATTTCTCTTAGTGACAAGTGAAAAAGATCATAAATATGTAAAGTCCAGATTGTGAATAAATAAATAAATAAATGGGTAAGTGATTTTCCAAGTGTCTTCAGTCACAGTTTCAAAGTGGAGTCTTCTGACTGACTTGAATCTACCACCACACCACGTGATCGTGACCACACTCCCTCTGAAAGGCCCACTCACCAGCTCACTCGGCCTCACACTCTCGTGTTTGGCAGATGCGTGTTTTACCCACTCCAGGGGTTAATGAAGGATGGCTTGTTTGATCCGTTTAACTCTCAATGCGATTCCATATGTAAAACAATGAGTAAAACAATTTCAAAGGTTAAAATCAAGCATCAAATCCAAAACCACGGCAAGCCAAACAACGCTGATGTATAAAAATATAAAGTATATATATATACTGCGGTCTCGGCGGACCAAGAGGAAGACCCTGGTGGTGGTGTAATTATAGTCCACAGTGGCGTAATATATAAATAAATAAATACAATCTTTACTTTTTGCTCTGTAGCCTCATTCCCGACATGTTTCGTCGCTTGGACTTATTCATGGGTATGGCTACACAGCCCATCTCAAACTAATTTATAATATAAATGTTTTACTATCAAAAAAGGAAAGTAAATTTGGGACTTTAAATGAGGCAGGCACCAAAGGGATGCCCGCCTCCATCCCGATCAATAGTTTAAAACAAAGGAGAGACAGAAGTGGGACTTTAAATTAAGCACACAGCAGTACAGGAGTAGGTCAAGTGACTAAAAAAAATGTATTTATTTGATATAAACATTTTTGGGCATTCAACCTCTGAAAATGCTATGGGCATCAAACCTCTATATAATAAACCATGGATTAAATGTACATGAATTACACATTGAGTCATATTCTGATGTTCATATAAAGCATAAATAACAATAATACATATGTATACATCTGATGCTGTAGTTGGGCCCAGAATGGCCAAAAAAACCTGGTAAAATAAAACAAAAAATAATAATAAAAATAATTTTTGCCATAAAAAATAATAATTAATTATAGATGTAGATAGAGTCAGTAAAATCTTAATGTTCCATGATTAGGGAGATATCATAGTAATTAAAGGCTCATCAGGAGTATATATCATGGAATGACTTTAAAAAAATATATAAAAAAGGGGGAGAAAAGATGAATAATGGATAAATGGGAAATAAGAAATATATAAGGAATAATTTAGTTATGTAGAATTAATTTAAGGTTATGCGTCCAAACTCACGTCTGCATCAGCGATCCAGTAAAAATAAATGTTTCACTGTTTCATGTTCTCATACGTTTCCCCTGGAATACACATGGTGATGTTTTTATTTTTTTTTTATTTTATTTTGATCACTTGGAGGTTGTTTGATCTGTTTTTTGTATTTTGTATTTTTGTGATTTATAACATGGTTTCAATTTACAAATGTTTTGATTACCTCGTTTTTGTGGTCCATCTCCGTGTTTTCCATGTATGTTTCTTTTTTGACTGCATATGTTTGCAATTAAAGACTATTAAGTGCATCATGTGATATAGCTCAACCCAGTATATATTTGCTAACATAATGTATAGTCATTTAGCTAAGCAACCATGATGTTGTGAAACGCGTCAACTATCTTGCCCTGCTTCTGCTGTTACATGAACTTTGATGATTTTACAAAATAAAGGCTTATATTGCAGTGCGGCTGTCCAGATTTTTTTTTTCTTCATTATCGTTTGTGCTGAACCAGCACCTGTTACTTCCACATTGAGGCGTGCGTCACTCTCAGTCCACCACCTGGAGCGTTTCAGTCTTTACATAGCATAGTCCTAGTTGGCAGGGCGGAAGACCTGATTATTGCCTGCAACAGTTAATTGATACTTGCAGTCTTGTTCCTCCCTCAGCCTGTGACTGGACAGTGAAAGTGAAGCATAAGATCAGTCAGCTCTTTACTGTGTCACTCTTTTCTCTCCATGTTTTACCATGTTCCTTGTTAACGTATGAGCACTGCAGCAGCCTGATTGGCTCCTTGTTGTGCTTCTCTCTCTTTTACATTCTGAGCTCTGCTGTACAGAGGTTGTAAAAGGCTGAAACCAGTTCAAATTAAGGTACTTACATTGCCTGCATTTAAAAAATGCATGTGATGATCTAACACAGGGGTCTCCAAACTTTCTAAATGTAGCACCCTCTAGTGTGCTAGAAGTAGTATAGCTAGGATAAAGTAGGTACATTTCCAGGCTAGGCTGGCAGCCAAGCATGGGTGTGTTTTGAGCTGGGTTGGGAGTAACTCAGAGTAGAGCTGGTGACTCACAGGCAGCATCACCAAGACCTCCCACTTTTTTCCAGAATATTCTAGTATCTTCTGAAAAGGAAAGAGGAGAGGAAAGGTGGAGCTGCCTGGGGTATTCTGAGGAGCCCTGACCAATCTCCAACTTGAATTGGCAGGGGGCAGGCCTCCTTAAATATGCAGAGTCAGCCCAGTTGGGGTGGAGTTGTTCTCGAGGAAGCTGAAGATGGAGTGCTAGGCTGTCGGGCCTTTGAGGGAGCTCCCCAGTCTGAGGGGAGGTGACCTTGGGCCTGGGCTCGGGTGCGGACTAGACCTTCTAAGAACACGCAGAGGTGTCCTGGACAGGAGGCACAGGAGGAACAAAAGAGAAAGCACTGCCAGGCAAGTCTCCAGGGAGGAACAACAGGTCACAGCCAAGAGGGCTAATGAGTGACACACAGTCAGGAGAGGACTGGGGAGGCACGCCTGAGAGATTACAGTCTGGGATGGGTGCAGAGCCAGTGGAGTGGACTGTGGTGACACAGGTGGTGGAGAGAGGCAGCTGCAGCCAGGAGGGCTGACAGGGCCTGAAGATGTGGTACTAGGCTCAGTAGCCACATGGACAGCTAGCACCAGGACTACCTACTTACATTTTTGCTACATCAAAAGGGGCCCATGGTCCCTGCCTACAAAAGGGCATTTCCTAAGGCCTGGCTGAGCCAGTGTCAGGTCTAAATCTCAGTGCTAACTGGTCCTGGAAGAGCAAGCAAGTGATGTGCTGATGGTGTTAAGGAGAGATAGTATGCAAGCAAGTGGTGTGCTGGAGCTGAAGTGAGGAGGTGTGTAGGAGGAGGTCTGACTTCTGCCTGTGGGTGAATGTGAACTGTGTGCCTGGCTGGGCAGGGTGAGAGACGGACACCATTGTCGTTGTTAGTGACAGGGACCATGCCCCACTGTTGCTAAGGCTGCTTTCACACTGGGGCGGTTTGCAGGCGTTATTGCGCTAAGAATAGTGCCTGCAAACCGACCCGAAACAGCTGTTGCTGTTCCTTCAGTGTGAAAGCCCGAGGGCTTTCACACTGAAGCGGTGCGCTTGCAGGACGCTCAAAAATGTCCTGCAAGCCGCATCTTTGGCTCGCTATAGGAGCGGTATATTTACCTCTCCTATAGCGCCCGGTCCCATTGAAAACAATGGGGGAGCGCGCCGAACCCGCCCGCAAAACGCCGCTGCAGCGGCGGTTTGCGGGCGGTATTGACCCTTTTTCGGCCGCTCGCGGGGGGTAAAACCACCCCGCTAGCGGCCGAAATGCACCGCTAAAACGCCGGTAAAGCAGCGCTAAATATAGCGCCGCTTTACCGCCAGCGCCCCCACCGCTCCAGTGTGAAAGCAGCCTAACGAATATAGAGCTGCATTCATTTGTGATTTTTGCATCTGCCTGGAGTTTGACTTTAAAATAAAATGAATGCAAATATTGTACTGTGGCTGGTTTATCTAGGATAGATCAAATGTAAGCCAACCATGAATGGGAATGCTAATACAAAAAGAAATTCTCTATGTAACCATACATTGTTTTCTTACTATTCTAGGGGTTTTGTATACATAATTTCCTACATGTGGAACATGTTGCTTTAAGAATCAGAGAATCGTGAGCTTACTTCTAAATATATAAATGTAAGTGACTGCACATGTGTTTAATATTACAATTAACGTGTGTTTTTATCTGCACTTGATGCAATGCCAGCATTCCTGTGCATTGTTTAAATAAACTTCAATTCTATTGCTGTTTATACATTAGGTGAATTAGCATGCAAGTAAATTGCTGCTACAAAAAGAGAAAATTAACGAAGCAAGACATTGCTCATTTAAAACTAAAACACCATTCAGCTTAAGCTCCACACAAACAAAGCATGGCTTTTGAGTGACCTTTGAAGGGTATGTAGTATAGACATTTTTTTTTACATATATAAGTTTGTATAGAGTAAAAAAAGAACCCTTGTCAGGTGTTTGCTGTTTGTGTACCATTTTGGGAAATTTTCCTTCACTTCCTGTCCCAGAGATGTAACAGGAAGTTAGTGGAAGTTTCCCAATGGTGAGGGGATTTACCCTTCTACACAAGGATGCAAAATATTAGATTTCTCCTCTTTTTTTTCATTGCCAGTACAAACAGAGAAGTGACTCTACCCAGTAGGGACACAGACAGCATTAAAAACTTTACTGAGGTTCTAATCCTTCCCTACTTTACCTAAAATAATGTATTATTTTTTTCTATAGACATGCTGCCTAATTTTTAACACAACACTTCTGTGTGTACTGCATTGTATGGTGCCCCTAGTACTATTCATGACAGGCATTGTATGGGGGGGGGGGGGGGGGGTTATGAGGCTTTAAAGTGGTTGTAAAGTCAGAAGGTTTTTTATCTTAATGCATTCTATGCTTTAACCACTTGCTGCCTGCCATATAGCAGAATGATGGCGGCAAAATGGTTTCAATATCCTGACTGGGCATCATATGACGTCCTCGGGATATTAAGCCGATGCGTGCCCCCGGGGGTGCGCATCGCAGCGATCGTTGTTGCAGGGTGTTAGCCTCTGACGGAGACTCTTTACCACGTGATCAGCCATGTCCAATCATGGCTGATCACGATGTAAATAGGAAGAGCCTGTGATCGGCTTTTCCTCACTTGCGTCTGACAGACGCGAGTAGAGGAGAGACGGTCAGCGGCTCTCCTGACGGGGGGGGTTCTGTGCTGATTGTTTATCAGTGCAGCTTCCCAGAGGATCCTGCCCAGGACCACCATCATGCTGTCATGCTGCCCATGACCACCAGGATGGCCATCCACACTGGACTACCAGGTATGCCCTCCCTAGACCCCCAGGGAAATGCACATCTGTGCCCAGGCAGCTGCCAATCAATGCCCAGGCAGCTGCCAATCAGTGCCCACTGACAATGCCTACCACTGCCAGTGCCACCAGGAATGCCCATCAGTGCCTCATATCAGTGCCGTGTATCAGTGCCCATCAGTGCCACGTATCAATGCCCATCAGTGCCCAGCAGTGCCGCCTATCAGTGCCACCCATAAGTACCCATCTTTTCAGCCTTTCAGTGCCCATCAGTGTCACCTATCAGTGCCTATAAGTGTCTATAAGTGTCCACCAGTGCCCACATGTGCCACCCATGAGTGCCCACCAGTGCCGCCTATCAATACCCATCAGTGCTGCATATCAGTGCCGCCTACCAGTGCCCATCAGTGCCGCATTTCCGTGCCCATCGTCGGTGTCCGTCAGTGCCCGCTCATTGGTGCCACCTCATCGGTGCCGCCTTATCAGTGCCCATCAGTGAAAGAGAAAACGTACTTATTTACAGCATTTTATAACGGAAACAAAAGCAAAACTTTATT
Source organism: Lithobates sylvaticus (assembly GCA_028564925.1). Taxonomy (NCBI): domain Eukaryota; kingdom Metazoa; phylum Chordata; class Amphibia; order Anura; family Ranidae; genus Lithobates; species Lithobates sylvaticus. The sequence goes on from CM053027.1 coordinate 80,112,243, forward strand.
TTTTTTCAAGATTTTCAGTCTTTTTTTATTTGTTTAGCAAAAAATAAAAACCGCAGAGGTGATCAAATACCACCAAAGGAAATCTCTATTTGTGGGAACAAAATGATAAAAATTTAGTTTGGGTACAGTGTAGCATGACTGTGCAATTGTCATTCAAAATGCGACAGCGCTGAAAGCTCAAAATTGTCCCGGGCAGGAAGGCGTATAACTGCCCTGTATTTAAGTGGTTAAGATAAAAAGCCTCCTGTGTGCAGTAGCCCCCCTAATATTTCCCTTAGCTCCCTCTAGATCCAGTGATGTTGCACGAGACACTCGGCTGGTCAGGATTCCCCTCCTCATTGGCTGAGACAGCAGGGAGGCACCATTGGCTCCCGCTGCTGTCAATCAAAGTCAGTCAGCCAATGAGGATAGAAAGGAGGCAGGACCAGGCCACGGCTCCGTATCTGAATGGACACATAGAGCCATGACTCGGGTGCCCCATAGCAAGCTGCTTACTGTAGGGGCACTCAACAGGAGGAAGGGGTCAGGAGCACAGAAGAGGGACCGAGAAGAGGAGGATCTGGGCTGCTCTGTGCAAAACCACTGCAGAGGGCAGGTAAGTATAACATGCTTGCCCTCCAGTGGCGTGCTGTCACCACTGACAGGGCTTTCATCTTCCCCTGGCTTTCCTTCCAGGTTCACAGTCTCCGGCTGTATGTGTGCCCGGGGCCATGATGAAGTCACGTTGGTTTCAGCATAGAGCATACCGTGCCGGACCTTCAGAGCTCATGCACCGATTAGGTAATCGTCTGCATCCAGTGGGGATATCTCCTAAACACCGCAAGTTTAGGAGATATTCAATCTACCTACAGGTAATTCTTATTATAGGTTTACCTGTAGGTACAGGTCCAAAAAATGACTTTACTACCATTTTAAACACATGGTATTGACGTGTGTGTGAAGGAGCCCCAATGTAGAAAGTTAGTGGCGAGTTCCAGCAGAATAATGGAACAAACGTTCTGACGCATTCTCCAATGTCTAGATCAGTGTTTCTCCTTTTTTCAGCCAAGGCACCCTTTAAAATGATGGACAATCTGGAGGCACCCTCCAAAACGATGAGCAGTCTTGAGGCATCCCATTCGAAAATGTAAAAACTATTCTGATAGTTTTACATAATGCAGCACCATCCACACTTACCCAGTGTTAAAGGTGATTTATTCTGCCAAAGCAGATACACTTGTGCAAACTAGTACTGACTAGTATTCCAATGTTTCTCTCTTTTTGTGACCCCAAAGCTAATGGAGAGGCAATGGAGAGGCAAGGGAGGGTCAAACAAGGATGATATGCAGGCAACCAACATCCTCCTTATCAACTGATGATGTCATTGGTCATTAGGCGGTTGGCATCTAGAAGGTTGTAATGGTGTACAATGAAAACCTGTGGCTTTGTGTAACTAAAAGGTAGGTTTCATCCACCCATCGGCTTGTATACAATTTTGGGCCAATTTTTAGACATTTTGAAGAAACCTCAAGGAACCCCCAGGGTGCCTGGGCACTAGGGTTGCCACCTGTCCGGGATTCACCCAGACAGTTTGGGTTTTGAATCATGTGTCTGGGTTTCAGTCCACCTTAAACCCAGACACCTTATTCAGACAAGAATGTAGCTCAGAACAGGGCTTGGCCAGAGGGTGAGGGGGCACTATGTGCGCCGCATTACTATTCTCCTTGGAGTGCCCAAAGGTGTCCCAGGCCTGTTACAATCCTATAATGCAGGGGTATGCCATTAGCGGACCTCCAGCTGTTACAAAACTACAAGTCCCATCATGCCTCTGCCTCTGGGTGTCATGCTTGTGACTGCCAGAGTCTTGCTATGCCTCATGGGAGAAAGAAGAAACCACCGCTCCAGGACAGCCCTCCAAGGCAAATGCTCATCTTCCTAATCAGGGAG
>CM053027.1:80114639-80236885 GCA_028564925.1 Lithobates sylvaticus
CCATCCCCACTACATCTTCAGTCCTCTCTGAAAGCTGCTCTGAGAGAACTGAAGGTGTAGAATTAGGTGTGTCACAACAAGTACTTGCAGTACACCGACGTCCGATTGTAGCAGGCAAATTTCCCTGCCCCAGCTGCTGGACCGTCGAAAGAAGTACACTCCCAGCCATCCACATGCCCAGCGGTTGAATGCTAGCTTGGCTAAATTGCTAGCACTTCAACTGCTGCCTTTTCAGTTGGTAGACTCGGCCCCTTCCGTGAGTTTGTTCAATGTGCGGTTCCTCAGTGGCAGGTTCCCAAACGCCACTTTTTCTCACGGAAGGCGATTCCGTCTCTCTACCGGCATGTGGAAGGCAATGTCCATGCCTCGCTGGACAGGGCGGTCAGCGGTAAGGTGCATATTACCGCTGACTCATGGTCCAGCAGGCATGGACAGGGACGGTACCTTTCTTTCACGGCCCATTGGGTCACTCTATTGGCAGCTGGGAGGGATGCAGGACAAGGTGCAGTAGTGTTGGAGGTTGTTCCGCCACCACGCCTCCAAAACGCTACTACTGCTACTGGTTGTGACACACCTCTCTCCTCCACCCCCTCCTCTTCTTCTTCCTCCAGTGCTCTGTCCTTGGAACCAGCGGTGCTCCGTAGGCGTACAAGGGGCTACGCAAGTACGCAGGCAAAAAGATGCCATGCCGTGCTTGCGCTGGTGTGTTTGGGGGACAGGAGCCACACTGGGCCAGAGGTTCTGGCAGCTCTGCAGGGGCAGGCCGAGAGGTGGTTGACGCCACGTCAGCTTAAGCCAGGAATGGTCGTTTCTGACAATGGCACCAACCTCCTCTCCGCCCTGCGACAGGGGCAGCTCACCCATGTGCCCTGCATGGCTCACGTCCTCAACCTGGTGGTGCAGCGGTTCTTGGGCAGGTTCCAGGCTTACAGGATGTCCTGAGGCAGGCCAGGAAAGTCTGTGTGCATTTCCGCCGATCTTATAATGCCAGTGCTCAGCTGACTGAGCTGCAAAAGGAGCTGAACCTGCCCAAGAACCGCCTAATATGTGACATGCCCACCAGGTGGAACTCAACGTTGGCCATGCTGCAGCGACTGCACACGCAACAGAGGGCCATCAATGAGTACCTTTGCGACTACGGCACCAGGACAGGGTCAGGGGAGCTTGGTTTTTTTTCCCCACATCAGTGGAGCATGATCAGGGATGCATGCACTGTCCTCTCACCATTTGAGGAGGCCACGAGGATGGTGAGCAGTGACAGTGCATGCATCAGTGACACTGTACCTCTTGTCCACCTGTTGGAGCATACGCTGCGTGGGATAATGGACAGGGCACTTGAGGCAGAACAGAGGCAGGAAGAGGAGGACTTCCTTGCCTCTCAAGGCCCCCTTTATCCGGACAGTGTTCCTTCTGTCCCACCCATCACACAGGAAGAGGATGAGGAGGAGGAGGAGGAGGATTGTGTGAGCATGGAGGTGGAGCCTGGCACTCAGCATCAGCAGCAGCAGTCTTTTAGGGATGATGTACAGTCCCAACAAACCAGTGGACTTGTACGTGGCTGGGAGGAGGTGGCTGGCGATCATGTCATCCTCAGTGACCCAGAAGACTCCGGACCGAATGCCTCAGCTAACCTACGCTGCATGGCCTCCCTGATCCTGCAAAGCCTGCAGAAGGATCCTCGTGTTCTTCGGATCAAGGAGAGGGACCATTACTGGCTGGCCACTCTCCTTGATCCACGGTACAAGGGTAAGGTTGCGGACCTTATCTTGCCGTCGCAGAGGGAGCAGAGGATGAGACATCTCAGGGAGGCCTTGCAGAAAGGTCTGTGCAACGCGTTCCCAGAAACTGGGAGGTTACAAACTCCTGGTCCTGGGCGACGAGTTGCTGAGGCTTCGGTCAGTAGCAGAAGGAGCGGTGGGGAAGGTGGACGTCTGACCGATGCGTTCAGACAACTTTTTAGTCCGCAGCCCCAAGGTATGATCGGTTCCAGCAACCATCGCCAGCGTCTGATATACATGGTGCAGGAATACCTTGGGGCAAGGTCAGACTTGGACACCTTTCCCACCGAAAATCCTCTGGCTTACTGGGTCCTGAGGATGGATCACTGGCCAGAGCTTGCACAGTATGCAATTGAGCTACTGGCCTGTCCTGCCTCCAGCGTTCTTTCCGAACGCACATTCAGTGCTGCTGGAGGATTTGTCACCGATCATAGGGTGCGCCTGTCCACCGCCTCGGTTGATCGACTGACCTTCATCAAAATGAATCAGTCTTGGATCACCCCCAGCTACCAGGCACCTGAAGCGGATATAACGGAATAATTTATAGTGTCACATCCCTTCAAGACTGCCTATGCTGATGCTGAGTGACTGTCCTCTTATGTTCACTGACTATCCTCTTCCTCCTCCTCAATGATCCATGCCACCACACCAGTGCCTAAGGCACAATTTTTCAGCCCCTGTTTAACAGGGGCGTGTACTTACAATTTTTTTTAAAAATGCTTCGCAACACGTGTGACTGCTGTGCTCCAAGTACAGTATCTGTGAGGGGTTGCAGTGTTGTGGCACCAGCACCAGTGCCTAAGGCACAATTTTTCAGCCCCTGTTTAACAGGGGCGTGTACTTACAATTTTTTAAAAAAATGCTTCGCAACACGTGTGACTGCTGTGCTCCAAGTACAGTATCTGTGAGGGGTTGCAGTGTTGTGGCACCAGCACCAGTGCCTAAGGCACAATTTTTCAGCCCCTGTTTAACAGCGGCGTGTACTTACAATTTTTTAAAAAAATGCTTCGCAACACGTGTGACTGCTGTGCTCCAAGTACAGTATCTGTGAGGGGTTGCAGTGTTGTGGCACCAGCACCAGTGCCTAAGGCACAATTTTTCAGCCCCTGTTTAACAGGGGCGGGTACTTACAATTTTTTAAAAAAATGCTTCGCAACACGTGTGACTGCTGTGCTCCAAGTACAGTATCTGTGAGGGGTTGCAGTGTTGTGGCACCAGCACCAGTGCCTAAGGCACAATTTTTCAGCCCCTGTTTAACAGGGGCGGGTAATTACAAATCTTGATCTAATAGTTCACAGCAGGGCCCATTCCTGCGCCCACCAAGAGTAACTATGAGGGCCTACAGTCTTGTGGCAACACCGTCCACCACCACCGCCAAAGGCCCAATTTTTCTGCCCTGTTCATCAGGTGCTTGCAATTACAAATCTTGATCTAATAACTCACAGCAGGGCCCATTCCTGCGCCCACCAAGAGTAACTGTGAGAGCTTACAGTCTTGTGGCAACACCGTCCACCACCACCACCACCACCACCACCACCGCCAAAGGCCCAATTTTTCTGCCCTGTTCAACAGGTGCATGCAATTACAAATCTTGATCTAATAACTCACAGCAGGGCCCATTCCTGCGCCCACCAAGAGTAACTGTGAGAGCTTACAGTCTTGTGGCAACACCATCCACCACCACCACCCCCAATTTTTCTGCCCTGTTCAACAGGTGCATGCAATTACAAATCTTGATCTAATAACTCACAGCAGGGCCATTCCTGCGCCCACCAAGAGTAACTGTGAGAGCTTACAGTCTTGTGGCAACACCGTCCACCACCACCACCACCGCCAATTTTTCTGCCCGGTTCAACAGGTGCATGCAAGTACAAATCTTGATCTATTAACTCACAGCAGGGCCCATTCCTGTGCCCACCAGTCTTGTGGCTACACCAACATCTAATAGGGCAAATTTCTGCAGAGTATATACGCCAGGCCCCTACTTTCAAACATCCAACTTACAAACGACTCCTACTTGCAAATGGAAAGAGAAAACAGGAAGTGAGAGGAAATCTACCCTAGGAAGGGAAATTCTATCCTGTTGGATTTAATTTGGGAAAAAGGTATCTCCTCTCTACTGATACTTTATCACCAATCCTTGTTTCAATTTAAAACCCCACTTTTCCAAAAACATTTGTCATTGGGACGGAAAGTGAGGTGACATGTTCTGAACAGATGTGCAAAGACAGCAAATGTTACAGGGGTGATAACCCCTCCCTATGTTCTCCAAAAAGCTTAAAAATAGATTTTTTTGGGATGGAGCTACACTTCATAATGTACCTGTTCAGATTCTACTTAAGAACAAACCTAAAGCCGCAAGTGGTTTTAAATGGCTTCTTTTTTTCCTTTACAAATGACATTTTGTGCAAGGACAGTTCTAAACACGGGAAACACATGCCACTTCACAGGCATACTTTAGACACCCCCCAGGTACCATATTTAAAGGAAAATTTCACTTTTTTTTTTCACTTTATGCATCATTAAAATGACTGCTCCCGAAAAAACGTTAGTTTTTAAAAGTTCTTTTTGCATTGATATATGTCCCCTGGGGCAGGACCCGGGTCCCCAAACCTGTTTTATGACATTAACATGCATATTGGCCGTTTGTAATTAGCACTTTTGATTTCGAACGTTCGCGTCCATTATAACGTATAGGGTTCGAAAATTTGCGCGAACTTTCGGTCGGTTCGAAGGTTCTGGTGCGAACCGAACCCGGTTGTGTTCGGCTCATCCCTAGTGAGCAGAATAACCCAGATTAATCCCCTACTGCCCACAGCTAATGACAATAGAATCTATTGCTTACTCAGCTGCCCATCAGCCATCCAGTGTGTACAGTCTTAAAGAGACAATGTTACATGCTCCACCGTACAGACAGGCCCCATCGCTAGTCGGCTTAGTACTGCTAAATAGGCACCAGGTGTTTTATAACCATCTCCAGGGGCACCCTTGTAAGGAACAAACAAACCCACCCAGTATTAGGGCTGTATGCATAGAGTGCACTCAAGGACATTTCTTTGGATTAGTCAATGTCGTTATATTTCCTACTGTTTATACCAGTTAAAATTTGGTTTAACTGTATTGCAATTAGGTAATTGCCATGTTATAGGTTGGTGTACACCCTCTTTGGTCTGACTTGTTCTAATGTGTTCAGTTGGCCGTCTACTCGTTTATGTATTGTCTCACTTGCCTTTCCACAATATCTATCTATCTATCTATCTATCTATCTATCTATCTATCTATCTATCTATCTATCTATCTATCTATCTATATATATATATATGTTAAGGCTGGCCGAAGGGCCAGCCTGTATTTGTGGGAGGAGTCGGAGAGACTATTTAAGCCTCCTCCTCTTCTAGGGCCTGGGTCGTCGGCGTTCTGGGTTCTGAGCGGCGGTCGGCTGCAGGATTCATCCCTGGCCAGCATTCATCCCCTCATCACCCCTGGGTTGCTCCAGCTTGTGGGGGCGCCCTGACATCCTTCCGTGCAGCCCATGTTCCAGCGGTGGGGGGTGCATCCTTTCCCCACGCTTCCATCTGGCCAGCGCCACCCTGCCTGTTCTCCCTTGCAGCCATCTCCCCTCAGCTCCAGCGTGCACCGCCCGCCCGCTCTCCCGGCGACCATGCCCGTCCTTCCGCCGTCCTCCTTCCCCACTCTCCCCACAGCAGGCAGCCCGCCCTCCCTCCCGGCGCCATGCCGGGGGAGCGGGGGGCGTCCGTCCTTCCATGTTCTCCCCCCACAGCCGCCTTCTGTCCATGCGGCGCACATGGCGGGGGGAGGGGCGTCCGTCCTTTCCACCCTCCACTTCTCCCCACTGCGTGCGGCATGTCCGCTCTGCCCGGAGCCATGGGGGAGGGGGTGTCCGCTCCTCCATCCTCCTCCCAAGCACTTCCCCAGGGCTCTGTCTGGCCGGGCTGCCGCCCGCCCGCTAGCCTGGGGGGGGGGGTCGGCCGCCCGCCGACTCCTCTCCCCATTTACGGTACACACCGTCTCGTTGGGGGGGGTGGTGGTCGGCCGCTCGCCGACTCCTCTCCCCCTACACGTCCAGGAGGGAGCCGCCAGTTCCTTTCTCCCTGCTGGTCTGTCTGCACTGGGGGATTACTCCTGTTTCTCCCGGTGCAGATGGGGGGGGGGGGGTGTTCCTCTCTCCCCATACAGGTCGTCAGTCCATGGGGGGGGGGGGGGTGATGGGCGGCCACCTCCACTCTTCCACAACTGCCATCTCTGCAGCAGTGAGGTGCGCCATGCGGGGGAGGGGGGGGTCCGTTCTGTCCTTCCATCCACCCTCAGCTCCATCTGACCAGTGTGTCAGACCGCCCGCTTCTCCAGGGCTCCGTCTGGCCATGGTGCTGCCCGCCCGCTTCCCACGGGGTGTGCGTTCCGCCCCTGCATTTCTGTCATAGCGTTTTCTGCCCGGCAAATATTTCTGTCATAGCGTTTTCTGCCTGTCATTTCTGTCATAGCGTTTTCTGCCCGTCATTTCTGTCATAGCGTTTTCTGCCCGTCATTTCTGTCATAGCGTTTCTGCCCGTCATTTCTGTCATAGCGTTTTCTGCCCGTCATTTCTGTCATAGCGTTTTCTGCCCGTCATTTCTGTCATAGCGTTTTCTGCCCGTCATTTCTGTCATAGCGTTTTCTGCCCGTCATTTCTGTCATAGCGTTTTCTGCCCGTCATTTCTGTCATAGCGTTTTCTGCCCGTCATTTCTGTCATAGCGTTTTCTGCCCGTCATTTCTGTCATAGCGTTTTTCTGTGTTAGCGTTTTCTGCCCGTCATTTCTGTCATAGCGTTTTCTGCCCGTCATTTCTGTCATAGCGTTTTCTGCCCGTCATTTCTGTCACAGCGTTTTCTGCCCGTCATTTCTGTCATAGCGTTTTCTGCCCGTCATTTCTGTCATAGCGTTTTCTGCCCGTCATTTCTGTCATAGTGTTCCGCTCCTGGATTCCTGTCATTGCGTTCCGCTCCTGGATTCCTGTCATTGCGTTCTGCCCCTGCATTTCTGTCATTGCGTTCTGCCCCTGAATCTTCTGTCATTTCGTTCCTGCCCCTGGATTGCTGTCATTTCGTTCCTGCCCCTGGATTGCTGTCATTTCGTTCCTGCCCCTGCGATTGCTGTCATTTCGTTCCTGCCCCTGCGATTGCTGTCATTTCGTTCCTGCCCCTGCGATTGCTGTCATTTCGTTCCTGCCCCTGCGATTGCTGTCATTGCGTTCCTGCCCCTGCGATTGCTGTCATTTCGTTCTGCCCCTGGATTGCTGTCATTTCGTTCTGCCCCTGGATTGCTGTCATTTCGTTCTGCCCCTGGATTGCTGTCATTGCGTTTCTGCCCCTGGATTGCTGTCATTGCGTTCTGCCCCTGGATTGCTGTCATTGCGTTTCTGCCCCTGGATTGCTGTCATTGCGTTTCTGCCCCTGGATTGCTGTCATTTCGTTTCTGCCCCTGGATTGCTGTCATTGCGTTTCTGCCCCTGGATTGCTGTCATTGCGTTTCTGCCCCATGGATTGCTGTCATTGCGTTTCTGCCCCTGGATTGCTGTCATTGCGTTTCTGCCCCATGGATTGCTGTCATTGCGTTTCTGCCCATGGATTGCTGTCATTGCGTTTCTGCCCCATGGATTTCTGTCATTGCGTTTCTGCCCCATGGATTTCTGTCATTGCGTTTCTGCCCCTGGATTTCTGTCATTGCGTTTCTGCCCTGGATTTCTGTCATTGCGTTTCTGCCCCTGGATTTCTGTCATTGCGTTTCTGCCCCTGGATTTCTGTCATTGCGTTTCTGCCCCTGGATTTCTGTCATTGCGTTTCTGCCCCTGGATTTCTGTCATTGCGTTTCTGCCCCTGGATTTCTGTCATTGCGTTTCTGCCCCTGGATTTCTGTCATTGCGTTTCTGCCCCTGGATTTCTGTCATTGCGTTTCTGCCCCTGGATTTCTGTCATTGCGTTTCTGCCCCTGGATGTCTGTCATTTCATCTCTGCCTCAGTGTTCAGTCTCAGCGTATTTTTCTGTCATTTGCGTTTTGTCATGGCATTTCTGCATCAGCTTTCTGTCATAGCAGTCTGCCCCAGGATTGCTGTCATTGCATTTCAGTCTCAGCTTTTGTCATCGCGTCCCTGCCCCAGGTTTTCTGTCATGGCATTTCTGCCTCAGCGCTTCTGTCATTACATTTCTGCCTCAACGTTCTGTCATAGCTTTGCCCAGGATTCTGTCATTGCGTTCTGCCCCTGGATCCATGTCATTGCGTTTCTGCCCCTGGATTCATGTCATTGCGTTTCTGCCCCTGGATTCATGTCATTGCGTTTCTGCCCCTGGATTCATGTCATTGCGTTTCTGCCCCTGGATTCATGTCATTGCGTTTCTGCCTCTGGATTCATGTCATTGCGTTTCTGCCCCTGGATTCATGTCATTGCGTTTCTGCCCCTGGATTCATGTCATTGCGTTTCTGCCCCTGGATTCATGTCATTGCGTTTCTGCCCCTGGATTCATGTCATTGCGTTTCTGCCCCTGGATTCATGTCATTGCGTTTCTGCCCCTGGATTCATGTCATTGCGTTCTGCCCCTGGATTCATGTCATTGCGTTTCTGCCCCTGGATTCATGTCATTGCGTTTCTGCCCCTGGATTCATGTCATTGTGTCTCTGCCCCTGGATTCTTGTCTTTGCGTTTCTGCCTCAACATTCAGCTTCAGCGTTCTGTCATAGCGATGCTGTCATCACGTTTCTGCCTCAAGCATTTGTCACCACGTTTCTGCCTCAGCATTTCTGTCACCACGCTTGCCTCAGCAGAAGTTCTGTCATCACGTTTCTGCCTCACCATTTCCGTCATTTCATTTCCGTCATTTAGTTTCCGTCATTTCATTGCCGCCTGGCATTTCTGTCATTGTGTTTCAGCCTCAGTGTTTCTCAGCCTCTGCGTTTCTCAGAGGGGCGTTGTTCACCCAGGGCATACTCCGGTAGCTGTTTTGTTTGTTGGTTGTCATGTCTCATCGTATCTGTGTCCATGTTGTATCTGGGTCAGTTAGTTAGGGCTCACACGTCAGGATCTGTCACGTCTACAGATCCATACGGGCTGAGGTTTCGTTTGATAAATTGATTGTTGTCCTCAATCTTCTCGCCCGTATACCACACGTCATACGATGCATGTTCATTCACCACACTCATACGACTACCCACCACGGTCCGTGGGTACACCAGCCCTGAGTTCTTTAGTCAATTACCTGTCTCTGCGCTGCAGGTTACTTGGGCTCATACACCACTCACACGAGGAGGGGGGTCCATCGTCAGTTTCATCACGCACAGTGGTCTCGACATTTCTGCTCACGTTTCTCATTCCTAGGTAGGCACAGAGGGGTGTTGTTGTTCTCATGTCTGGTTGACCGTCATTTCTCCAGGTTGTGTTCTCAGGTTGGGCCGTCTTGGCTGCAGCACGACGTGTTCGTATCAGGTAGGACCAGTGTTTTGTGTCTGGCATGGTTGCTCCATGTTGGCGATGCTCATTGCCATAGCGCCTACCCCATCACATCCATCAGGCATCCAGGTTTTTGCACTCCTGTCAGGGGTATTTTTGCCCTCTCTTTCTCACATCCTCATACCATAGTAGGGGTAGGCCAGGGGTTGGGGGGGGGGCATTTCACTGAGCTACTTCGCTGGTGTCCATGCTTCTCGGCCATCATTTTGCAGGGGTTCCTCGGGCCAGCCCTTGCTTCCTTTTCCCTACGTATCCTCTCATGCACAAGCAGTTAATTCGCATGTCTGGGTTGTCTTGGGCATCAGGCTCATTCCATCCTTCACAGGACGTTCAGGTGGGTTCTGCGTAGCTTCGCAGGTTCTTCAGGGGGTTCCTTTTCATCACCAAGTCAGGAGTCAGTGGGTTCTTCTGTCACAACGGATACTCACCGGTTACTCACTGTTGCCATCCGGGCGCACGTTAGTCTACATGTTGGATCATTACCTTCCCTTCTTCACCTAAATCTTGTGTCTTTTTGCCCTCTTTTCAGGCATACCGACCAGCCAGGCCATGGCACACCTCAGGCATTGGTTCTTAGGAATATCGCATTTCCCACTTGAAGACTCCGATTACAAGTGTTAAGGCTGGCCGAAGGGCCAGCCTGTATTTGTGGGAGGAGTCGGAGAGACTATTTAAGCCTCCTCCTCTTCTAGGGCCTGGGTCGTCGGCGTTCTGGGTTCCCACCCTCCCATTCCCCCAGCCTTTCATACTTATAGTACTTCTCATTCTTACATCAAGGGTATGCCCTCTTTTCAGGCATACCGACCAGCCAGGCCATGGCACACCTCAGGCCTTGGTTCTTAGGAATATCGCATTTCCCACTTGAAGACTCCGATTACAAATCCTTCCAAAAAGTTACATTTTTGTCTCATCAGTCCACAGAAGATTTGCCTAATAGTCTTGGGGATAATCAAGATGTTTTTTTTTTGTAAATGTTAGTTGAGCCTTTGTGTTCTTTTTCGATAGCAGTGGTTTTGGCCTTGGAACTCTCCCATGGATGCCATTTTTGCCCAGTCTCTTTCTTATTGTTGAATCATGAACACTGATCTTACCTGAGGCAAGTGAGGCCTGCAGTTCCTTAGATGTTGTTCTGGGTTCTTTTATGACCTCCTGGATGAGTTGTCGTCATGCTATAGGAGTCATTTTTGTAGGCTGGCCACTCCTGGGAAAGTTCACCACTGTTCCAAGTTATCTCCATTTGTGAATAATGGCTCTTCCCATGGTTCACTGGAGTTCCAAAGCCTTAGAAATTGCTTTGAAAAAGTTTCTAGACCGATACATGTTTGTTTTTAATATGTTCTTGAATTTCTTTAGATTGGGGCATGATGTGTTTTTTAATGATCTGTTAGCATGCTTCACTTTGTCAGACAGCTTCTATTTATGTGATTTCTTGGTTCAACAGGTCTGGCAGTAATAAGGCCTGGGTGTGGATAAGTGAAATTTAAATTTAAATTCAAGCTTTCCAAAAAATGTTGGTTAATCACAGTTCATTCATGATTCAGCATGGGAGGGGACAATTACTTTTCCACATCGTCCAGGCAGGTTTAAATAGCTTTTTTCCCCTTAATAAATGAAATAATAATTTAAAAACTGCATCTTGGATTTACTCGATTAGCTATGTGTAATATTAGAATTTGGTTGATGATCTGAATCATTTAAGTGTGGGAAATATGCAAACAAAAATAAAAAATCCTACAGTGCCTTAAAAAATATTCATACCCCTTGACATTTTCCAAATTTTTTCATGTTACAGCCAAAAACGTAAATGTATTTTATTGGGCTTTTATGTGATAGACCAACACAAAGTGGCACATAATTGTGAAGTGGAAGGAAAATGATAAATGGTTTTCAAAATGTTTTACAAATAAATATCGAAAAAATGTGGTGTGCATTCATCCCCCTTTACTCTGATACCCCTAACTAAAATCTAGTGGACCCAATTGCCTTCAGAAGTCACCTAATTAGTAAATAGAGTCCACCTGTGTGTAATTTAATCTCAGTATAAATACAGCTGTTCTGTGAAGCCCTCAGAGGTGTGTTAGAGAACCTTAGTGAACAAACAGCATCATGAAGGTCAAAAAACACACCAGACAGATGACTCTGAAGGAGCTGCAGTGATCCACATCTCAGGTGGGAGAATCTGTCCACATGAAAATGATTAGTTGTGCACTCCACAAATCTGGCCTTTATGGAAGAGTGGTAAAAAGAAAGCCATTGTTGAAAGAAAGCCACAGGAAGTCCTGTTTGCAGTTTGTGAGAAGCCATGTTGGGGACACAGAAACATGTGGAAGAAGGTGCTCTGGTCAGATGAGACCAAAATTTAACTGTTTAGCCTAAAAGCAAAACGCTATGTGTGGGGTAAAATTAACAATGCACATCACCCTGAACACACCATCCCCATCGTGAAACGTGATGGTGGCAGCATCATGTTGTGGGGATGCTTTTCTTCAGCAGCGACAGGGAAGCTGGTCAGAGTTGATGGGAAGATGGATGGAGCCAAATACAGGAAATCTTAGAAGAAAACCTGTTAAGAGTCTGCAAAAGACTTGAGACTGGGTGGAGGTTCACCTTTCAGCAGGAAAACAACCCTTAACATACAGTTAGAGCTACAACAGAATGTTTTAGATCAAAGCATAGTCATGTGTTAGAATGGCCCAGTCAAAGTCCAGACCTAAATCCAATTGAGAATCTGTGGCAAGGCTTGAAAATTGCTGTTTACAGATGCTCTCCATCCATTCTGACAGAGCTTGAGCTATTTTGCAAAGAAAAATGTCACTCTCTAGATGTGCAAAGCTGGTTGAGATATACCCAAAAAGACTTGCAGCTGTAAATGGAGTGAAAGGTGGTTCTACAAAGTATTGACTTGGGGGGGCTGAATACAAATGCACGCCACACATTTCAGATGTTTTAAATAATTTATAATTTTCCTTTAACTTCACAATTATGTGCCACTTTGTGTTGGTCTATCACATAAAATCCCAAAAAAATACAATTACGTTTTTGGTTGTAACTAGGGTTGAGCGAACCCCGAACTGTAAAGTTCGGGTTTGTACTGGACTTGTGGGTTTTTGGGTCCCGGACCTGAACCCGAACAATTTACTGTATGTTCGGGTTAGAGTTCGGTGTTCGGCAATGTGATGACGCTTTTTAAAAAGTTATTGTCAGTTTGTCACAAAGTGTAATTTCTGAAGGAAAAAAAGTCTTTTAAAAGCACTCGCAGCTATAATGAATTGTCGGCTCCCCATAATACAGAGAACAGTCAGGGAAAGTCATTGATTTTTAAAAAGTTATTGTCATAAAAAGTGTTTGGGGACCTGGATCCTGCCCCAGGGGACATGTTTCAATGCAAAAAAAGTTTTAAAAAACGGCCGTTTTTTTCGGGAGCAGTGATTTTAATAATGCTTAAAGTGAAACAATAAAAGTGTAATATTCCTTTAAATTTCGTACCTGGGGGGGTGTATATAGTATGCCTGTAAAGGGGCGCATGTTTCCCATGCTTAGAACTGTCCCTGCACAAAGTGTAATTTCTGCAGGAAAAAAAAAAATTCAATTACCGGGCCCTTCAGGTCTGCTAAGGATATTAAGGGGAACCCCACATCAAATTAAAAAAAAAATGACGTGGGGTTCCCCCTAAATATCCATACCAGACCCTTTATCCGAGCATGCAACCTGTCAGGCCGCAGGAAAAGAGGGGGACGAGAGAGCGCCCCCCCTCCTGAACTGTACCAGGCCACATGCCCTCAACATTGGGAGGGTGCTTTGGGGTCCCCCCAAAGCACCTTGTCCCCATGTTGATGAGGACAAGGGCCTCATCCCCTCAACCCTGGCCGGTGGTTGTGGGGGTCTGCGGGCGGGGGGGCTTATCGGAATCTGGAAGCCCCCTTTAATAAGGGGACCCCCAGATCCCGCCCCCCCTGTGTGAAATGGTAAGGGGGTACAAAAGTACCCGTACCATTTCACCAAAAAAGTGACAAAAGTGTTTTAAAATGACAGGAGACGGTCTTTGACAATTCCTTTATTAAAGTCTTCTTTCTTCTGGTCTCCTTCCTTTATCCTTCGGTTTCTTCATCTTCTTCCTCCATCTTCTTCTTCCTCCGATCCGCTTCTTCTTGCTCCAGTGTTCTCGTCCGGCATCTTCCCCCGCGGCGTCTCTTCTTCGTTCTCAGGCTGCTCCGCTCAATGGGAGGCTCCCGCTGTGTGACGCTTCTCTTCTTCTGACAGGTCTTATATAAGGGAGGGCGGGGTTCACCAGGTGGCCCCCCCCCCCCTCTGACATCATGGGGAAAGCCATAGGGAAGTCCCCGTCAAGTCCCCATGCGTCAGAGGGGGGTGGGGTCACCTGGTGGCTCCGCCCTCCTTTATATAAGACCTGTCAGAAGAAGAGAAGCGTCACACAGCGGGAGCCTCCCATTGAGCGGAGGGGCCCGAGAACAAAGAAGAGACGCCGTGGAGGAAGATGCCGGACGAGAACAACGGAGCAAGAAGAAGCAGATCGGAGGAAGAAGAAGATGGAGGAAGAAGAAGATGGAGGAAGAAGAAGATGAGGAAGAAGATGAAGAAACTGCAGGATGAAGAAAGGAAGAAGGAAGAAGACCAGAAGAAAGAAGATGAAAGAAGACTGTCATTTTTAACACTTTTGTCACTTTTTTGGTGAAATGGTAGGAGTACCCCCTTACCATTTCACACAGGGGGCGGGATCTGGGGGTCCCCTTATTAAAGGGGGCTTCTAGATTCCGATAAGCCCCCCCGCCCGCAGACCCCGACAACCACCGGCCAGGGTTGTGGGGATGAGACCCTTGTCCTCATCAACATGGGGACAAGGTGCTTTGGGGGGGACCCCAAAGCACCCTCCCAATGTTGAGGGCATGTGGCCTGGTACGGTTCAGGAGGGGGGGCGTTCTCTCGTCCCCCCCTCTTTTCCTGTGGCCTGCCAGGTTGCATGCTCGGATAAAGGGTCTGGTATGGATTTTAAGGGGGACTCCACGCCATTTTTTTTTTTTATTTGGTGTGGAGTTACCCTTAAAATCCATACCAGACCTGAAGGGTCTGTATGGATATTTAGGGGGAACCCCACGTCATTTTTTTTTTTAATGTATATTTTTTTTTAATATATTTTTTTTAATATATCCATACCAGACCTAAAGGGCCTGGTAATTGAATTTGGGGGAACCCTCACGCTTTTTTTTTTTTTTATCAATGACTTTCAATGCCTGTTCTCTGTATTACGGGAGCCGACAATTCATTATAGCCGCGATGCTTTTAAAATACTTTTTTTCCTGCAGAAATTACACTTTGTGCAGGAACAGTTCTAAGCATGGGAAACATGCGTCCCTTTACAGGCATACTTTACACACCCCCCAGGTACAAAATTTAAAGGAATATTACACTTTTATTGTTTCACTTTAAGCATTATTAAATCACTGCTCCCGAAAAAACTGCAGTTTTTAAAACTTTTTTTTGCATTGATACATGTCCCCTGGGGCAGGACCCTTTTATTGTTTCACTTTAAGCATTATTAAATCACTGCTCCCGAAAAAACAGTTTTTAAAACTTTTTTTTGCATTGATACATTCCCCTGGGGGCAGGACCCAAAACACTAGCTTTTTAAAAATCAATGACTTTCAATGACTGTTCTCTGTATTACGGGGACAGGAGCCGACAATTCATTATAGCCGTTCGGCTCCCCATTGACTTCGGGTCAAAATCGGTCCCGAACCCAAACTTTTTTGCAAAGTTCAGCCGAACCCCTCGAACCCGAACATCCAGGTGTCCGCTCAACTCTACTAGTTGTAACATGACAAAATGTGTAATATTTCAAGGCATGTAGTGAGCAAATGGGATCCAGTAGAGATCTCATGTTTATTAACTGGTACTGGGAAAAGAGTTTATGGGGTTGGGATTTGATTACCCTAATAAGAAAGTACTGTATTTTATTTGTAATTATTAGTAGGCCTTTACCCACAGGCTGTACAGGTAAAGAAGCATGTAGGCAGGTGCAATCTATTTTCTCCACCACAGTTGGTGCTCAACCTCAGCAGCGTTGCTATCATGTACTGGGGGCTGGAGGCCAATGGAGAGACAGCTTCCCTTGCAGCTAAGTTCCGGACTCCCCTGGAGGTGAGACAGGAGGAGTCAGGGCAAAAAGTAGCATAGCATAAGTCGCCTGCGGAGTTGCTTGAAGAAGGATTCAGAGATACTGCCGATATAATGAGCAGAGGCTGCAGGCAGATGGCACCTGTGAGGTGTGGCAGGTCTGCAGAATCACAGTGTCAGAAGAATAGTCAGTACAAGTCAGGATCAGGAGCCAGGTGAATAACAGAGCAGACAAAGTCAGGTGGATAGCTGAGATCAAACACAGAAGCAAGCAGAGGGTATCCGTAAGATAAGTCGGGGTAGAAGACTGGAGCAAGCAGGAGACAGGTCAGGAACAATACGGGTCGATAACTAAGGATCACAGGATCACAGGAGCAAGGGAACGAAAGAACACAGGTAACAAACTGATGATCAAACAGCATTTCAGCCAAGGGCTGGCTTTCTTATAAAGGCCCATGTGATGTGCTTGGCTGAGATGCTGGGTCCTAGAGCCCATCTCCAGCCCTGGCAGATGCTGGGTCCTAGAGTCCTCCTCCTGCCCTGACATTTGCAGAGGGAGAGGAAGTCAAGAGGAACCTGGTTATGGTTTCCTGGGTCACTAGGGGGCAGCTATCCAATTGGATGCTGGCATCCCATGTGACTCTGGCACTGACACGTTTCCAGGGTGTCACCTCTTCTTCAGAGCTCTGAAGAAGAGGGAACACCCTCGAAAACACATCAGCTCCATTTGGTTTACCATTCCACAATTACCATCTGGTGGACTTTATACATTTTGTTTCAATTCATCCTATGTTTTATACATCTTTCAAATAAAACAAATATTTCAAATGTAATGCACTAGGCTGGTGCGCCCTCAGTTCCTTTTCTTTTCTTTTCTTTTCAGAGTCTATTTAAGACCCTGGCTCCCGGGCTTGGCATGCATTTTTGAGAGTGGCAGAATAGGGACAGGTCCCCCATCTGTCAGGACAGTGCTAGGCATTACAGAGAGGTTCCGAAGAAGTAGGGAAAGTGCAGGGACACGCCATCCTTCCTGGAAACTTCCTCATTTGGGCACGGATCGCCCAGGCTGCATTTCGTTTTTCGAGGCAGACACTGTCAGCACCCCGAGACTGACACATCGCTGTTGCAGCCTGTGAGTGTCGGGTTGACTTCCTGCCAGGCTTGTCATGTATTGCCGAACTTCAGTTACAATACATTCCTGTGCATTCTTTGCATTTGGTCTCTGAGTGCTTACTGCCTGATGCACCTACGGTACCCACAAGTGGCTCTTCCATCTATAGTTATCGGCATTCTTTTTTCTACCCTTCATCTGTAGAGACAAAGTAATCTCACATCAGCATTTTTACACTAGAAAATGTTCTGTGAGAAGAAGTTGATCCCAGAAGAGATGTGTTGTACAAATCCAGCCCTTGTCTTACCTACCCGATATGCTTGTATACTTTATTAATGGTTGTATTTCTGAGTGTAATAGGTTCTATGGGCTACTGTGCAATAGATTTGAGTATCTTTTCATTAGGAAATTTTTGCATAGGAGAAAGGAATAAAGAAAGAATGTTCATAGTCCAAAAACTCTTTAAAACCACATGCCTTGCCTCTCTCTGAAGTTATTTCTGTATAATAAACCATCATCTTGTATTTTCCCAACTGCTCTACACACATGAAAGAAGACTGGTTGATATGGGCTGCTGAGGCTTCCGCATTATCATTGCTATCTTTGCTGCCTTAGTTTCAGAATGTTCGTTTGCATTATTATAGATTTCACTAAGCTGCACCTGTGAAAACATTTTTTATTTTTTTTGCTCTATTCAACCAATGTGACATTATGACATTATCTATCTTTTGAAACATAGCAAAAATAAAAGTAGTAGTTTAGCAGCTCTGAAAATGCCATTCTCCTCCATAAATGTACTTTCTTTGTCATTTTTGAAGAAGTTTGACATTTTTTTTTTTTTTTTTTGCTTCATATACATTCTACAGCATCTGTCACTAAGTAAGCAATTTGCCTCAATTATATTCAAAATCATTTTCCTTGAGTTCCATTCTACAGCACTGTAGTTATTTAAAGACGTTCCCATGACTGTAATTTTGCTTTCATTTTTTTTGTTACATTTTATTTCAGGGAAGGACCAGTCAACTTCTGTCTTCACATATATAACTATAGGCTGGGCTTTATAAAAAGCAACAAGTACAATGATCCAGGGAACTGCTAATACTATCCAGCAATGAATGCAACCATAATAAAGTGATGAAGTCCAATCAGCCTACCTGAAAGTGAAGCTGTAGTCTACTTACAAAATGGAAACATGCTTAGTAAGTGAGCAACCAATCTTTAACTATCACATGGGGTAACCCAATGCAAATCTCAACTTTCAGAAAGTTAGTACCCATACAAGAATTTCAGAATCTGCAGCAGGGGATTAGGGTTGGCACAGTGAACGTGGGAAATTAAACTTTATGATGGCAGCAGGAAAGGTTATGTATTAGTTTATAAATTGTGTATCTAATTACAGATTCATTTATATTTTGCTATAATATTGATAAGTCTATAATCCTCAGTTTCAGCATATAACCAGACAAACTGTCAATAAAACAAACTCACTGCATTCAACCCAGATCACCCATATGGACAATAACCAGAGTTGGTGCTGCGGCAGAAGCTCCTTAAAGCCGTCAAAGTCCCAATGATATAGTAATGCTGGCACTCATTCCAGAACTTGCTACATCTTAAACTTTATTAAACAGGGTTAAAAAAACATAAACATTGGCATGCTGATGCGTTTCTGCCAAACACGGCCTTAACCATAGGATTAAAACTCCATGAAAATTGCCATGCTGATTCTTATCAGCTAAACGCATCCTTAGGTTCCATGCCAATTAGCGTTTTTTATAAGCTATAATTATGAAAAATGTGTTTTTGTGCCGGCTTGCATTTTAGTAGTTTCTAGGAGCGTTAGCATTTTATTAGCATTTTTACAGTACATGAAGAAAAAAATTCTCAAAAAAAGCTGTTAGGAACTTTAAGTGTTTTTTTTCTGCCGGTAATCCGCTCTACAAAAACATTTTTTTTTCTGCTCCTAAATGCTGAAGCTTGAATGCTTCTAGCATAAAATAGTGTGCATGAACACAGGATAACACTACTAGCTTCTGGGAGCAGAAAAAAAATGTTTAAAAAAGCTTCTAGTGTGCATAGAGCCTTAATCATTGCTATGATTAAGGCCATGTTTGGTTAAAATGCGTCAACATGGCTATTTTCATGGAGGTTTAAATAAAGTTTAATATGTAGAAAGTTCCTAAATGAGTGCCGGCTTTACTATATCATTGGATCCAGCCAAACGCTGTCACTAACACAAAGTCCTTACCCACTTAGCCACACCCTATTTTACCCACTGCTGAAATCCAAACCCCTGCTTTATACCAGTAAATGAACTGTTGTACTTGCCACAGTCACTCCTTACATGGAAGACTGCTATTGCCACAATATTGTGGTGGGTGAGAAGGATGCCATCTCTGCCCCCCTTCCATTACATTGAACTTACATTAGGTTATCTCCCAATGGTATGTGATCAGATCCCACTCAGCCTACTTCCCTGTCCAGGATCTGTCATGTATCTGGTCGGAGGCCGGAGTGCTGAGATGGCTTTCCTTGCGGTTGAGTGCAGAGCATCCCTGAAGGTGATACAGGAGATGCAGTGCCCAAAGAAGCATTGGTTGCCAGGGGATAATGGCAGGAACAAGCAAGATGTCCACAGAAGGTGTCCCTCAGAAGTCCCAGGCGTACTTGGCAGCAGGGCGAGACAGGAAACAGGATCAGGAGCCAGGCGATAGGTCATGGACGATTGATCAGTAAGGAGCAAAGGCAGATAGCAGGAACAGGAGAAGCCGGGGTCATTCACAGGCAGCAGCAGAATCAGTAGCACAAGCCAGGGGTCAGAGCTAGAGATGGAGATAAGACAGGTCAGAGGCGAGCCCGGTCAGTAACAGAGAATTCAAGATCAGAATACACAGAAGCACAGGAGCGGGGTGGGGGGGGCTGGCGATCATCCAGAAATCTAGTGAGCAGAGCAGCTGTCCTTTATAGGCCAGCTGGTGCCAGAATTTATCACATCCTGTGTGTACGGTTGCACATGCACATTCACCGATTCGCACCACCAAGCACACTCATGCGCCAATGCACTGTGCGTTTGCCAATATGCACAGTAGCATGCAGGATGCCACCATGCTGAGTATTGGCAATATTGCCAGTTTTACTTTGGCTATTCTGACAGGATCACATCCTGCTGCCTCCATCCATGATTGTCTCTTGCCCCAACTCTGTCACATTTCCATGACCTTAGTCAGCTAATAGTTTAATCCCTTCTCTTTCCTCCATCCAAGATCATCAGTTTTTTCCCTTTTCGTTCTGGTACTTAATCAGTTCACTCTTTACTGGTTCTATCCTTCCTGCATGGTCAGCTTCTACACTATCTTCTTTAAATTTTCCATGGTCAGTTGTGGCTCCTTTCTCTGTTGCACCTGCTATGATTAGTTTCCACACTGTATTCTTTAAGCCCCTTGTCCACAACCAAATGTTCCTCTTAATGCCCCATGATCCTCCCCCCACTACCTACCTGCCAAGTTCATGTCCAGCTGCCATTCTGCCTTCTCTGTTTTCTACTACCTCAAGGTCGTGTTCAACACCCACCCCCCATTTTTCTTTTGTTTCTT
Organism: Lithobates sylvaticus; assembly: GCA_028564925.1. Taxonomy (NCBI): domain Eukaryota; kingdom Metazoa; phylum Chordata; class Amphibia; order Anura; family Ranidae; genus Lithobates; species Lithobates sylvaticus. The sequence goes on from CM053027.1 coordinate 80,134,753, forward strand.
CCATCATAGCACTTGATCACCTCACACATTTCCTAGTACACGTTTACTCCAGTTGAAAATGATTACAGGCTGGCTTGCTCCTTTAAATTGGGTTACAACTCCAAATTGAATTGGGAAACTGAGAAATGATATGCTTTTAAGATATCATAAGGTACACAGTGCCGAAAGGTGGCGCATGCGCGAAGCTCGACCTGGCAGTCCTCCTCCACTAGAGCTCCGCACTCCCCGCTGCATACCGGGACCCCATACGGCAGACTGAGCCGACAAAAACCCACCTATTTTCCAGGACAGCCCTCCGAACCATCCCGGCACATTCTGATATGGTTCTTACGGGCCACAGAGGGAAGAACAAACCGAAACCCATCAAGGAAGCTCTGGCCCGCGCTTCCTCCAAGATGGCGGCGAAGGCCCTAGCCAAGCAATATGCCACCGCTGCACTCGCCCCGGACCCCCAGGACAGCGATGATGGGGACGAGACCGACTCCAATATCGGAGGATCCCCCTCCATACCATCCTCAGGTATGTCCCAGAGTGCTTTTTTAAAACATATGGAGAGCATGCTGCAGAAGGCCTTAAAAAGCACATCAGAACAAATAACCAACAGACTCTCTCGCGAGATACGCGAGATAGGACAGCGTACTGCAGACTTAGAAACAAGGGTAGACGATATTGAACTCACCCTCCAAGAACATGCCCAGGAACAAGCTGCACTCAGAGATGAGAACGCAACGCTGCTCTCCCGCTTAGAGGACGCGGAAAACCGCTCCCGCAGGTCCAATCTCCGCCTGCGTGGCATACCCGAGACAGTTGAGGACACACAGTCCTTCACCACAGCCTTATTCCAGGAATTGGCCCCTTCAATCCCCATTGAAAGACTAGAGTTTGACCGGGTCCATAGGGCCCTCACCCGCCGCCAAACCGACGGACCCCCACGGGACATTATTGTGAAGTTACACTACTTCCGCACCAAGGAGCAACTCCTCACAGCCGCACGCAAAAAAGAGGAACTCCTATTCCAAAGCCACAAGTACCAGCTCTTTTCTGACCTGGCCCCCCTAACCATCGCCAAACGCCGCGCCATGAAGCCACAGCTCCAGATTCTAATGCAACACCAGCTTAAATACACCTGGAAGTTCCCCTTTGCATTGCAGTTCTCCTACCAAGGACAACAGCATACCTGCAACACACCAGACTCCCTGCAAAGACTGCTGGAGAATCTCCACCTCGCTCCCTCACTACAGCACTCAGAAGTTGTGCTACCACGCACCCCAGCCCGCTTGCCGGCACAGTCTTACTCAGCGACACCACTTCGCCACCCACTGGGACCACCCTCTGCTCGAAAAGGGACCCCTGCTCGCTATCCGGAAGAAGTCCTCTTCTCCAACCAGAAGTCCCGTACCCCACGTTGAACTTTCAACTATATTCTTCTCTCTGCCGTTTTTTTTTTTTTTTTCCCCTCGCTTGTGTCTCTTCTAGGTACCCGATGAACATTTGTCGTCATGCTTCCTGGAACCCTACACCAGCCTAAAATGACAGTCGTCAGTACAACTCTGCAAGCAGGTTCCTGTACCCCACACCCCAAACACCTCATCGGTTCCTAGATGTCTGCGGCTGGGTATGTACTTTGCACACTCAGCAAACAAGTCCTGGACACAAGTCTGCCTCTCCAGAGGCCCCCTAAGGCTCAGTCACCACTGAAACCACCAACCCAACACCATGTTAATCATCATATTCCCTTTGTACTTTACCTTGCTGACCCTTTTTTTTTATCCCTCCTCTACTGGTTGTATACCCCCACAATGTATACTAGTTGGAAAACTTTTGGCACCCTGCGCTCTCCGCGGGGACAGTCCCCCGGTGGGGAGCACAGGATTCTCAAACACTGCGGTTGCACTAAATTGCTACACTGTATTCTTACTTACTTTGTTGCACCATTCCAAGTAATAACATGTCTCCTCGATTTCAACCTACCCCCCCCTCACCACCTTCCCGTTCCAGTCCCCCCCCCCCCCCCCCCCCCCTCACCCCCCCCCCCCCCTCCCCCACCCTCCCCCCCCCCCCCCCCCACCCCCCCCCCCCCCCCCCCCCACCCCCTCCCTCTCCCCTATCCTTCCCCTCTCCCTTTCCCCTCCCCCCCCCCCCTTTTCCCTCCCCCCCCCCCCCCCCCCCCCCCCTCCCCCCCTCTCCCCTCTCACCCCCCGCTAAGCAAACACTAATGGGAGACCCTGTTCTCGAACGTACTCTTATAATCCATATCCAACCCCCCCCCCCCCCCACTAGATCTGTAGCTCAACTTACAGTCAGCTTAACCCTTACAGTTTGCCTAACCATTTGTTTTTACATGTTGGTTTGTTATCTTGTTTACGTCCACCTGCAGCGGGGAGCAGTCACTGCCCCCGCACCTCTTGGTACTCGCACCCTCCAGCCCCCTTGATTTGGCTGCAGGACCCGAACACCCCTTAGTTGTCGGGCAACCCGGCGTTTTATATCGTGTTCCTACAGTTCAATGCCTTGCTCTACACCCCGTCCTACCCCTGTTCCTCTCCCCACTCCAAACTCTCCTCTCAACTTTTTTCTCCTCCTCCTACTCTACTTGCTCTCTCCTGGTCGAGTGGCTCCCTCTGATCATATCTTCCTATATATAATCCCCCCAAGTCCATTACCATGGCCCCTTTAAACATACTCTGCCTTAACGTTAAGGGCCTCAACTCCCCCAACAAGAGGGTCAAAGCCTTTCAAACTTTTACCTCCCTTAAAGCTGACGTGGTAGCGCTGCAGGAAACTCATTTCTCAATTCATCACACTCCTAAATTTTTCAGTTCCCGCTACCCTAGGGTTTACACAGCCTCGGCTGACACAAAACACAGGGGGGTTATTAGCCTTCCATCATACCCTCCCATTCACCCCCACGAGGGAAATAAAAGACCCAAATGGCAGGTACATCATACTAGTTGGACTCCTACAAGACATAGAAACTACTTTTGTCTCTTATTATGCCCCGAACTCCAACCCAATCCCCTTCTTTTCACATCTATTTCAGGTCATCAGAACACACTGCAAGGGTACCCTACTCATTTGTGGAGACTCGAACATGGTACTCCACACCCACCTTGACAAATCCCCCTACACCCCAGAACACTTCTCCCCTTCTCTGCAATTTCGCAAACTACTACAACAAAATTCTCTTCTGGACACCTGGAGGGAATGTAATCCAATTAAGAAAAACTATACTTTCTATTCCCACCCGCACAAATCATTCTCCAGAATTGACCACATATTTGTTCCGATAGCTTCATCCCCTATCCTACTTCACTCCTCCATACACCCCGTCACATGGTCGGACCATTGCGCAGTCATCACCACTGTTTCCTCCCTCCTCTCCAGACCTGGGAATAGTTCCTGGACCATGAACGAATCTCTCCTCACTAATCAATCATATTGCATTGACATACAATCTGCCCTTTCGGACTATCTCCACCATAATAATACCCCGGAAATCTCCCCCACTCTATTATGGGAAGCTCATAAACCAGTTATCCGAGGTAAATGTATCTCAGTAGCCACGCAAATCAAAAAGCTCAAAAAACTTAAACTGCAGTGCCTTGAATCTGATTTCCAAACCTCCCACTTGCAGTTCCAATCCTCCCCTACAGAGGCCAACAAAAACGCCCTCGACAAATGCAAGCTAGAACTTGATCTCCTATTAGCCGAATCTGCAGATAAATATATGCGTAGATCTGATCACAAAATCTACACTAAGGCCAACAAACAAGACACATTTCTTGCCCTTCGCCTTCGTCGGCCAGACCATGTTCACAACCCCATCAGGCTTAAATTGGCTCCCGACAACATTACCAGTAACCCTATTAAGGTACTCGCGGAATTCCGCAAACGTCTTGCTAAATTATACGAATCGAATGGCCCACTACCTTCTAATCTCTCTGAAACTCTGTTTCACAACCTAGCAATTCCTAAATTGTCGGAAGCCAATAAAGAGACTATAGATGAACCAGTCTCGACTGACGAGGTCCTTGCGGCAATCAAAACTCTTAAATCTAACAAACGCCCTGGCCCTGACGGCCTCCCAGGCGCCTACTATAAGAAATTCGCCCATACCCTGGCCCCACTCCTTGCCCACTCTTTCAACGCTATACTGAAACAACAATCTTTCGGCCGCGATACCCTGACTGCTATAATTGCCATGATCCCTAAACCCAACACAGACCACACCCTTTGGTCCAACTACAGACCCATATCACTGTTGAATGTGGACATAAAGATCCTGGCCAAGATCCTTGCCCTGAGACTTAATCCAATCATAGGAGACCTGATATCCAAGGATCAGGTTGGCTTTATCCCCCGCAGGCAGGCCAGTGACAATATCCGCCGCACGGTCCTTCTCCAACACATAGCCAAGTCACGCAAAATTCCCATGCACCTCCTGTCCTTGGATATCAGGAAAGCCTTCGACACGGTATCCTGGCCCTATATGCAATACATTCTGCAGAAATGGGGCTTTGGTCCCAACTTCCTCCAATGGATAACTGCCCTATACACACAACCCCAAGCATATGTGAAATATTCAGGATTTAACTCTGAGTGTTTCCCAATTCAAAGGGGTACCAGACAGGGATGCCCCCTATCCCCATTGATATTTGCCCTTATAATTGAACCCCTAGCCTCCCTGATTAGATCAAACCAGAATATCCGGGGCATAGAAATAGCTAACACAACTCACAAGCTATGTCTCTTTGCAGACGACGCCCTCTTATTCGTCACCTCCCCTCACACCACCCTCCCTAACCTTCTGCAGCTCCTGGAAAGGTTTGCCAAGGTCTCAGGACTCGAAGTCAACCAAGCGAAATCCAGAGCTTTGAATGTCTCATTGCCCCAACCAGAACTCCAACGCCTACAGGCTAACTACCCATTTATTTGGTCCTCTAACTCAATCCCTTACTTGGGGATCAAACTCACGAGCAATCCTCAACACCTATTCCAAGCAAACTATACCCCTATGTTGAAGAATTTGACCTCAATGCTTAACACCTGGTTGCCACTCTGTGTCTCCTGGTTAGGTAGAATAGCAGCAGTGAAAATGTCACTCCTACCCAAGCTTCTCTACCTATACAGAGTCTTGCCTATACCGATACCGGCCTATTTCCACAGAATAATCCAAAACCGGGTATATAAATATATATGGGGATCCAAAAGACCCAGGATTTCTAGGCCAGTCCTACTCCGCAGTAAACTACAGGGGGGCCTAGGGGTGCCAAATTTCTTACACTACTTTCACGCAGCCCAGCTAGCTCAACTGACCCTTTACCATGCCGTTTCGGAAATCCCACTTTGGGTTGCATTAGAAGCAATAGACACCCACCCTATCCCCATATCCAACCTGCTCTGGCTGCCCTCAGCCCACCGGGGACCGATAACTAACCCAGTCACCCTCCACTCACTGAAACTATGGGACAGACTATCCAAGACTTTTAAACTAATCTCTCCCCATCGACCACTCCTCTCCTTTATAGGTCACCCGCTATTCCACCCCGCCTACACCGAACCACTATCTTTTCAGACCTGGCTACAAGCAGGGTTGCACCGCTTCCAAGACTTAATTTCCCATGGCTCGGTCACACCTTTCCCGACCTTGCAGTCCCGCTCACATTTGCCCCCTAAAGAATGTTTCCGATACCTGCAAATCTCCCACTTCACCCGTACCACCCTTGGTCCAAATATATCCAAGACTGGCCTGTCCACCTTCGAAGACGTATGCGACTCAGACCCACACGCCCCTGGCATAATCTCGAGACTATACTCGCATCTCACCTCCCCCAACAAGACAATGCCCCCCTATGCTCTAGCCTGGTCCAAGGACCTGAACATTGATCTAGATCTAGATGACTGGTCAACCATTTGGACGAACACTAAACTAGCTTCACAAAACGTCATTGCTTCAGAAGCCAACTACAAAGTTCTAATGCGCTGGTACCTAGTGCCCGCCAGGATTGCTAAGTATACCCCTTCATATTCCCCGAACTGTTTTAGGGGTTGCACCGAACAAGGCACCCACCTACATATCTGGTGGACATGCCCAATAGTCCAACGCTTCTGGACAACTATATTTCAAATGGGTTCAACCCTACTCGGACACACCATCCCCCCAGACCCCGCTCTAGCTATCTTAAACCACACCACGCAGGACTACACGAAAGCACAATTGCGCCTTCTATTACAACTCACAACGGCAGCTAAACAAACAATCGCTAGGAACTGGAAAACCCCAAACCTTAACATCACTGAAGTTAAGAATAGAGTCACCCGAGCGATGATACACAGCAAGATAGAAGCCAAAATTTTAGATAGAGCCCCCCAACACCTTAAGATTTGGCACCCCTGGATGGAGCATTTTCTCCCCCAAGACTTTGACAAGCTTCTGCTTGAACCCTAGGCCCTCAATCTGCACCTGACTCCCGCCAACTATTGATATATATTCTCCGGCTCTTGGGAGCCACTCGACCAAACCTAAACCTCTACTCACTCTTATACCCACCCCTCCCCCCACCTCTCTCATTGCTCTCTTTCTCTCTCCCCCCCCTACTGCACTCCTCCCTGCTGCCCCCGCTACTTTCCACTCTTTCCCCCCCCCCCCTCCCCCTCTGTGTTCCCCTTCCCCGAACCTAAACCTAGTTAGGGGCATTCCTTGCCCTAAGTACCTCATCTGTTACCATTACTCTCCCTTACGGAGCACTGGTGGCCCAATCTATGCATGCTTAAGTTGGGGATTTACCCCGGACGATATTATAGGCCACCTGTGAATCCGCTATACACCCGCGATAACTTAATGTTCCCTTTTGTTTGATTCAGGGAACTATCCATATGATTATACTGCGTAATCACATGCTCTGTATGTCATGGAAATCTACACGTAAGAAGTTTGTAACAGTATTAGTTTATTTTTATTTCTGTTTGTACTGTAATCTTGTACTCAATAAAAATTTTTGAAAAGAATTTTTATAAGTGGTCTTGTGAGTTGTGACCTCTGTTCCCAACTGCATTTAGAGAGCTGGGGGTGGAGAAACAGAAGCACACTGATCTTCCAAATAAATGTCTTTGCAGGGGAGGGTGGTGTCATTACAAGTATGATTATTGGAGGAGAGCAGGCTGAGCTCTCAGCACAGCTAGAAAATTGACCACGCTGTGCCCTAATGCCTGTTTTTTAATAGGAAAGCTGAGGGACTGGCATTTACGCCAGGTATTTCAAGGAAGCAATACAAAGAGAGCAGGATACTTTTTTTTACACAAGCAGATGGTACAGCAGGCCCATTTCAGGAATATGAAATTTTGGGTTTACATATTCTTCAAGTACTATAAATTATTATATATATTTGCACTGACATGAAAATGATTGTAAAGTCTTGTTTTTTTTTTAGTTAAAAATAACAAACATTTCATACTTACCTGCCCCGTGTAAAGTTTTTGCACAGAGCAGCCCGGATCCTCCTCTTCTCGGGTCCCTCTTTGGTGCTCCTGGCCCCCCCTTCTGTTGAGTGCCCCCACAGCAAGCATTAAGATAAAACACCTCTTTACAACCCCTTTTAAACTTTATAAAACGAGGTCTGCAGAGATCCATTCTTTTAAATTTGGTCTTTTTTTTTAAAGTGGTTGTAAAGCCCCAATGCAGAAGTTGTACCTATAGGTAAGCCTATAATAAGGCTTACCTATAGGTACAGTAAATTACCTTGTAGTGCGCCAATGATGTCATTGGTGCATGCGCTGTGAAGAAACGTCCCTCTGTGCCATTTCTTTACTAGCGAGTGCCGTGATTGGCGGCTCCTGTGCGCATGCCAGTCACAGAGCCAAAGTCTGAGGCCCCCAGAAGGAAGAGGGGTGAAGATGGATGAGGCCTCCAGTGGGGACATCGTGGGCTTCGCTTGCAGGTAAGTGCCACATAATGGGCTAGTATGCGATGCATACTAGTCCATTATGCTTTTACTTTGCAGGGTTTGCAGGGAACTAAAAAGATAGTAAAACTCATCAGGGTTTACTACCTCTTTAAAGTGGTTCTAGAGGCTGAAGGTGTTCTAGTGGGTCTAGAGGCATTCATTTTATGCATGAGGGTAAAAAAAAACTTCTGTGTGCAGCGCCCCCCCCCCCCAATCCTTTGCTAAGCTCCCTCCGATCCAAATGTTCATATTAACCTTGGCTGTCCCAGGACTCTCCCTCCTCATTGGCTGAGTCAATCACAGCCAGTGAGCCAATGAGGAGTCAGTGGGAGGTGGGGCTAAGCCATGGCTCTATGTGTCAAATAGATGTATAGAGCAGCGGTTCGGGAGCGAGCACGCAGCAGTGCCCCCAGGGCAAACGGCTTTCTCTAATGCCGCGTACACATGGTCGGAATTCTCGTCGGAAAAAGCTCTGATGGTTTTCCCGTCGGAATTCCGACGGAATTTCGCTCAAACTGTCTTGCCTACACACGGTCACACCAAATTCCGACGGTCAATAACACCACGCCTTAAAAAACATTCGACTGCACTATAAAAGGGAAGTTTAATGCTTCTGAGCATGCGTCAAATTGTTTCCGAGCATGCGTCAGAATTTTGCGTGTCGGAATTGCATACACACGATCGGAAAATCCGATAGAAAGGTTTTCCGTCGGAAAAATTAAGAACAGGTTCTCAATCCAAAGTCCGTCGGAATTTCCGACAGAAAAAGACCGTTGGGCATACACACGGTCGGAAAATCTGATGAAAAGCTCCCATCGGACTGTCTCCATCGGAAATTCCGACCGTGTGTACGCGGCATAAGGGTGCTACTCAAGGGGAAGGAGCCAGGAGAGCCGGCGGGGACCCAAAAAGAAAGGGATCGGAGCTGCTCTGTGCAAAACCACTGCACAGAGCAGGTAAGTATAACATATTTTTTATTGAAAAAAAAACAAAGCTTTAATACCACTTTAAATTATCCTGTTATTTCCCCACTTTGTATTTTTTTTTTTTCAAAAGAGGGAGGTTATTTCCAAATGATAATGTCTGATATGGCATCTCTCTAAAACAGCCACTGTCAGGCATGGGCTAATGTTTTAGCTCAGGCGCTTTATTCATCAAACAGCTGTATTCAGTCAGTGGCCTTTTCAATTCTGCATTGCAAACTACACAGTTGAGTACTAATTGTAATAGTTTCTTTATTTGCCCTAAAGACCGGGTTCACACTAATGCAGTTTCCTTTTGATCCGTTTCTGAAATACTTTTTGTGGTGTGATTTTGCACATGCATTTTTTGATACATTTTTCTTTTATACTTTTTTTTTGACAATTTGTTGTTGGGCAGATTAAAAAAGACATAAAACGTGGCAAAAATTAAGCAAAATTGCGGCAAAAATACACTACGTTCTTTTCTACAGCTTCTCCATTGAAGTATATTAAACCAAAAAAGCACAGTTTTGCGTTTTAAAAAGTCCCGGACCCTTTCCAAAAATGCAGCAGCTGAAAAAAGCATAGATGTGAAAGTATCCCATAGGAAACCATGTTACATTGACTCTTGTGCGTTTCTGCAAAAAGCACTAAAAGACGCATAGGTGTGAACCAGGCCTAAGACTGCATGCACACTGGCGCTCACTCTGGTATGTATTTACGCCCATTGATGCCCATAAGGCTCATACACAGAATTAATTTCTAGTGGTTAAAATTTTCATTTGCCACTAGATTGAAATCACATGCATACATGCACATTTGTGCGCGTTTAGGCATTTATATGTATGCATATGCGTAAATTATGCCAGTGCACTTATCTCCGGATGCAGATTTGGGCCATTTTGCCTCTAAGACCTCATGCACACTGGGTATAACAAGTGCTTCTTATACAGGCTTTTAGCATTTTTTGTTAGCCTATTTTTCCATGCACATTTGGGTGTTTTCACAGGCATATTTGCAGAGGAGTGTTTTCATGTTGAAAAAAAACCCATCACAAATGCATTTTTAAGAGGAGTTTTTGGGCAGAAAAAACTCTTGACATGCATAAATGCGCCTAAAAGCTGCATAATGTTTTTTTTTCTGACCATGTGCATAACGCCTAACAAACATTTTGGGGTTCACCCCCTCCTTCTATGGGTATCTAAACTATTGTGCACTACTTGGAACTCAGAAGAAGGGGTTAGACCCTCAAATTTTGTCCTTAAAATGTAACTGTTAGTGCATATTAAAAAAAAAAAAGTATTACAGTAAACCCCCGCTATATCGCGGTTCAGTTTTTGCGGTCCCGGTATATCGCGGTATTTTAATTAGGACCTGATATTGTGGTAATATTTTGCCATTTTCGCAGTTATGTACTCTATTTTTTACTGTACTGTACAGTATACTGTACTGTTAAGACAATATTTTTGTGTTTTAAAAATCCTCTTGATCTCTCTCTCTATCTTTAATGTGTTTCTATTGCATAAAAGTGTGTTTAAAGACCCTTAAATGCTATTAAAAAATTAACAAAACATGCCTAGGGTGTATTTAAATAGGGTCTTTCTATTTCGTGTTTTTTCACTTTTCGCGGGTGGGTCTGGAACATAACCCCAGCGATGGAGGGGGGTTTACTGTACAGATAGTACTTAAAGCGGGACTGTACTGAAAATTTTTTTTTTAAAAGCCAGCAGCTACAAATACTGCAGCTGCTGACTTTTAAAAAATGGACACTTACCTGTCCCTGGTTCCAGCGGTGTCGGCAGCAGAGGCCGATCGCTCGCTCGGCTCTCTGCTGTAGCCGGCGCCATTCTCGGTGAGGGAATCAGGAAGTGGCTTCACTTCCCGATTCCCTACTGCGCATGCGCGAGTCGCGCAGCGCAATGAGAATCTTCAGCGCTGTCTGCCGGGACACATGTGTGTCCCAGCAGACAGCGCGCCGGGACAGGAACTTGCGTAAACTCCCACGGGAGTTTATGCCGGAAGTGGGTGCAGATACCTGTCTTAGACAGGTATCTGCACCCCCCTGAAAAAGTAGTGTTAGTGTTAGTAGTTAGGTTTAGTAGTAGTACTAAAGTAGTTAAGTTTAAAAAAGTAAGAGCAAAAGAAAGAAGTTTTAGGAGTATAAAGGTAAGTTAGTTAAAGTTAAAAAGTTCAAAAGTTTTAAAGTAGTTTTAAAGTTTAGTTTAGTAGTTTGAAGGAGTGTTAGTTAGTTAGTTTAGTTGTTAGAAAGAGTAGGTAAGTGTGAGTAGTCTTAAAGTTAAGTAAGTTAAAAAAGTTGTAGTTTGTTAGTAGTAAAAAGTTTTTAGTTTTAAAAGTAGTAGAGAGTTTTAGATAAGGAAAGAGTAAGAGAGTAGTTAGTTGAAGTAGAAGTAAAGTTGTAGAAAGTAAGAAGCAGTAGTTTTTTAAGAGTTTAAGTTAGTAAGTAGTTTTAGTTAAGTAAGTAAAAAGTTAGTTAAGTATAGAAAAGAGTTAGTAGTGAGTAAAGTTAAAAAGTTAAAGTAGTAGTTTAGTTAGAAGTTAGTAGTTAAGTAGAAAGAGTTAAATGAAGTTTTGTTTTAGTAGAGTTAAAGTTAAGTGTAGTTTAAGTAGGAGTTAAGTTGGTACTAGTTTTAAAGTTAGTTTGGAAAGTAAGAGTTAATAGTTGTTTAGAGTTAAAGAGTTTACGTAGTTTAAGTAGAGTAAGATAAGTTAGTTGAGAAGTAAAAGTAGTTTAGTTAAGAGTGTTAAGTGAAAGAAAGTTTAAGTAGTTTAGTTAGTTAGAGTTTAAAGTCAGTTAGTTGTAGTTTAGTAAAGTTTAGTTGGAGAAATAGTATGTAGAGAAAGAGTCTTTAGTTAGTTGTAGTAAGTAGAAAGTTAGTTTGTAGGAGTTAGAGTAAAGTAGTTTAAGTAGTTTAAGTTAGTAGTTAGTTTTAGGTAAAGTTTAGTAAGTTTAGTTCAGTAAGTTAGAGAAGTAAGTGTAGTTTAATGTAAAGTAGTTAGTTAGTAAGTATGGTTAGTTAGAAGTAAGTATGTAGTTTAGTAGAAGTAAAGTTTAAGTAGTTAAAGTTAGTTTAGTTTTAGGAAGGAAGAGAATAAGTAGAGTTTAATAGAGTAGTTAAAGTTTTTAAGTTGAGTTAGTAATAGTTAGAGAAGTTAAGAGTTAAGTAGTAGTAAGTTAAGGTTTAGGTAGAAGTAAAGTTGTAAAGTAAAGTAAAGAGTTAAGTTAGGTAAAGTTAGTGAAAGTTTCAGATGAGTTAGTTAAGAGTTGAGTTGTTAGTTAAAGAAGTAGTTTAGAGAGTTAGTAAGTAGTATGTGTAAGTAGTAGAGTCGGTTAAGTTTAGTAGTTAGTATAGGTTAAAGTAGAAGAGTTTTAAATGTAGTTAGTTAGTTAGTTAAGTTAGTAGTTAGTAGGTTAGTTAAAAGTTTTAGAGAGTTAGTTTTTTAAGTTAAGTGTGGAGGTTTAATAAAGAGTTAGGAGTAAGTTTAAGTAAGTTTTAAGAAGTTAAAAAGTGAAGTTTAGAGTAGTAAGAGTTTAAGAGTTAAGTAAAGGTAGTTAGTTTAAAGTAGGGTTTAAAGTAATGAGTTTAGTTTAGTTATGTTTAGTAGAGTAAAAAGTTTAAGTTTTTAAGAGAGGTAGAGTAGGTTAGTGTAAAGTTAAAAGTAGTTAATAGTTTAGAGAGTGTTTAGTAGTGAAGGTTAGTAGTTTAAAAAGTTAGAAGTTAAGTTTAGTTTCAGAAGGAGTTAAGAGGTTTAGTTAGAAAGAGTTAAGAAGTAGTTAGAGAGTAGTTAAGAAAGTTTAAAGGTTAGTTGAGTAAGTAGAAAAGTTAAAGTTTAGTGTTAGTTAAAGTTTAGTTAGTAGAGAGTTAGAGTTAGTAGTTTAGAAGTTTAGAGAAGTAAGTTTAGTTAATAGTTAGTAAAGAAGTTTAGTAGTTAGTAGAAGTTTAGTAGTTCAGAGTGTTAAGTAGTACGTAGTAGTTAGTTTAAGTAAAGTTTAAAATGAAGTTGTTAAGAGTTAAGTTAAGTTTAAGGTTAAAGTAAGTGAGAGTTAAGTTAAGAGAGAGTTAGCTAGTTTAGTTAGTAGTAGTAAATAAGAGTTAGTAGTTTAGGTGCCAAATGTGACACACCGGAGGGGGGGGGAGGGTTCCGAAAAAGCGGGAGTTCCACTTTAGGGTGGAATCCCGCTTTAACTGTGTTGTTGCAATACTGCACTAATTCGGATACAATCACCCTAAAGAGTTTCCCTGTGGGTTATCTATGTGCATTGCGACAATTTTAAACAACTTTTTTGCAGATTCCTACCTTTTGTTATTCTGAGAAAAATAGCTGTTTATTTGTCTGTGTCCATGTTCAAAATGAATGGGAATGAGGGTGATTTTATAATTGTCAATCAGCTGCTGCACTTGCAGGGCTCTAAGGAGGAAAGTGGTGGCAGGGTCTGCATCCCTTTAGACCCGATTAACCTTTGGGGTATCTCACATTATTATTGCAGGGAATGCCTAAAATCTGACTTGTGTCTTAGTGCAGACTTCTGAGAAAATCAGTGAGACAATCACTCAAGCGGGAAAGCTGTGTACAGAACGCCTTCAGGTTGCCATAGTGCATTGCATTTTACAGAAAATTACAGACCCTTCAGTCTGGTATGGATCCTAAGGGGAACCCCCCATGCCCCAAAAAAATTGCATGCAGCCCGGAAGGTCAGGAAAGGGCGGAACGAGCGATGCCCCCCCCCCCCACACACTCCTGGACCATACCAGGCCACATGCCCTCAACATGGGGGGATCGAAAAAGAAAGGTAATTTTTTAATAACATTCCATTACAAAAAGATGTGTGTTGCAATTGTATATGCTATATTATTATTATTTTTTTCCATGAAAGTGGAATTATCCTTTAAGAAGCATAGCTATAACAATACATAGATGTACTTAGTGTTGGCAGTGAGCAGAACAAGTATGTTGAATTGATGCCACCAAGTGGTGGGTGGGTAGTATTGTTTTTTTTGTCCCTCATTAACATTAGGGGCAAGGTGCTTAGGGGTGGGGGGGTGTAGGGCCCCCCCTGCCCGAAGCACCCACCCCCCCATGTTGAGGGCATGTGGCCTGGTATGGTCCAGGAGTGTGGGGGGGGGGGCGCTCGCTCCCCCCTTTCCTGACCTTCCGGGCTGCATGCCATTTTTTGGGGCGTGGGGGAGTCCCCTTAGGATCCATACCAGACTGAAGGGTCTGGTATCATCTTGGGGGAGAACCTCACGCAAAAAATGTTTTTTTTTACATTTTGGTGGGGTTCCCTTTTCAAGATTCTCAGCACACAAGTTGCACCGCAAGTGGAATCATTTTCATCCGACTTGTGGTGCAACTTCTATTCAAATCAATGGGCTCTCATAGGAAACCATTGATTTTGAATAGAGACAGAGAAATGCGTCTGAAAGCTAGTGTGGCTAGATGCGCATTGACGCCCATGTAAAGCGTGGAAAAAAACAAGTTATATAGTTGTATAAAGTGTAAAACAGCGCCAGCAGTCTTATGTCAAACAATATACAAAATGCTTTTTTGATCCCAGACTGTGAAGCTGAGGATCTAATAGGGGGGATAGGGGGAGTCACCTCACTCGTTCAAACTTTTGGAGCACCTTGCACTTTTTACCAACAGCACCAAGCACTTTTTAGATTTTGTGTTTCTTGTGTCCCAATTATATTGATGTATAAGGCACAATTTATTAGGATGTATATGGTTTGATATAAGACTGCTAGCGCTGTTTTACACTTTATATTGCTTTAAGGTTCTAACATCTTTGTGCAGCAGCTGTAGTCTCATCATTATTTATTTTTTATTTGTATTTATTTTTGATTTAACTTCAGTGCGAGCGTTTGAATTAGATTTATTCTTATATAGTTATAGTTTTTTTTTTTATTGAAAAAGAATTCAGGAAAAGCATAGCATATCAGGATTAGCACATTAGTTAGGTTAGTGTGCTGATTGACAAGCTCTACACTGACCTCATATTTCCCACTGAACCTCTTATTATGCATAATCTGAACAGTCCATACAATAAAGGGAGAATGTGATATCAAAAGAACAAAATTAGATAGAAATATGAGTTTGCCAAAACCCCTGAAATATTTGAAGTAGACAAACAATATATTTTTGT
Source organism: Lithobates sylvaticus (assembly GCA_028564925.1). Lineage (NCBI taxonomy): Eukaryota > Metazoa > Chordata > Amphibia > Anura > Ranidae > Lithobates > Lithobates sylvaticus. The sequence continues at coordinate 80,149,821 of CM053027.1, forward strand.
AACATAACTGGTAATGAATCAGTAGTTTAAAAAACAGCATAGCCACTACGCATCCCACATACACATACCTATATATACTGTATATATACATATACAGTATCTCACAAAAGTGAGTACACCCCTCACATTTTTTTAAATATTTTATTATATCTTTTCATGTGACAACACTGAAGAAATTACACTTTGCCACAATGTAAATTAGTGAGTGTACAGATTGCATAACAGTGTAAATTTGCTGTCCCCTCAAAATAACTCAACACACAGCCATTAATGTCTAAACCTCTGGCAACAAAAGTGAGTACACCCCTAAGTGAAAATGTCCAGATTGGGCCCAATTAGCCATTTTCCCTCCCCAGTGTCATGTGACTCATTAGTGTTACAAGGACTCAGGCGTGAATGGGGACCAGGTGTGTTAAACTTGGTGTTATCGCTCTCACTCTCTCATGCTGGTTACTGGAAGTTCAACATGGCAACTCATGGCAAAGAACTCTCTGAGGATCTTAAAAAATAATTGTTGCTCTACATAAAGATGGCCTAGGCATAAGAAGATTGCCAAGACCCTGAAACTGAGCTGCAGCAAGGTGGCCAAGACCATACAGAGGTTTAACAGGACAGGTTCCACTCAGAACAGGCCTCGCCATGGTCAGCTGTGTTGCTGTGGCCAATTTTGTATATTGTCTTGATAGCAATAATATAGTTAGGTTTGGTAAGAGCATATGTTTACAGAGGCCCTTTCCCCTCCATTGATATGTAAATAAACCAGATGGATAGGTTTTGGAGCTGAGCAGAGGATGCAGGAACTGGGTGGGAGGGGCATGGAGAGGGTTTAAAAGAAACATGTGTTCGGACAAGAGAAGATGGTTTTTGGGAGGACAAAGAGGAAGACATGGCTGCCAGAAGCTGGATAACTTTGGAGACACTTTTGTGAGTTGGACTCTGAGAAAGGAACTATTAAGGACATCTTGACCCCTAAGTTGAGTAATTGTTTAGTTTACTTAATGTGTACAAATTGTACATGATTATATGTGTAGGCATATATTTTGTAAGCTATAAGTTGTGTTGTATTGTTCATTCTACAGTTTGTATGTGCAGATTTTTTCCCTGTTTAGTAAAGCTTTGATACACTTCAGAAGTCTAAGCTTCCTTGGTTTTACCACAAGAACTTAATAGATGCAAAGCATTACATCAGCCAAAGAAGTTGAGTGCACATGCGCAACGTCATATCCAGAGGTTGTCTTTGGGAAATATACGTATGAGTGCTGCCAGCATTGCTGCAGAGGTTGAAGGGGTAGGGGGTCAGCCTGTCAGTGCTCAGACCATACCCCACACACTGCATCAAATTGGTCTGCATGGCTGTCTCCCCAGAAGGAAGCCTCTTCTAAAGATGATGCACAAGAAAGGCAGCGACCAGGTGAGGAGTACAAAGACAAGTGTGTCTTGCCTACTGTCAAGCATGGTGGTGGGAGTGACATGGTCTGGGGCTGCAGTTCATTGAGGGAACCATGAATGCCAACATGTACTGTGACATACTGAAGCAGAGCATGATCCCCTCCCTTTGGAGACAGGGATGCAGGGCAGTATTTCAACATGATAACGACACCAAACACACCTCCAAGATGATCACAGCCTTGCAAAAGAAGCTGAGGGTAAAGGTGATGGATTGGCCAAGCTTGTCTCCAGACCTAAACCCTATTGAGCATCTGTGGGGCATCCTCAAATGGAAGGTGGAGGAGCGCAAGGTCTCTAACATCCACCAGCTCCGTGATGTCATCATAGAGGAGTGGAAGAGGACTCCAGTGGCAACCTGTGAAGCTCTGGTGAACTCCATGCCAAAGAGGGTTAAGGCAGTGCTGGAAAATAATGGTGGCCACACAAAATATTGACACTTTGGGCCAAATTTGGACATTTTCCCTTAGGGGTGTACTTACTTTTGTTGCCAGTGGTTTAGACATTAATGGCTGTGGGTTGAGTTATTTTGAGGGGACAGCAAATTTACACTGTTATACAAGCTGTAGACTCACTAATTTACATTGTAGCAAAGTGTAATTTCTTCAGTGTTGTCACATGAAAAGATATAATAACATATTTACAAAAATGTGAGGGGTGTACTCACTTTTGTGAGATGCTGTAGATATATATATATATATATATATATATATATATATATATATATATATATATATATATTATTATACAAACAATGGGCAATGAGGAAAGCACTGCAAGGAATATATCTTTTTTTTTTTCTTTACAGGTGTAGCATGGTTTATTTTGTTTGTAGTCTTCTTATCTTTATTTTTATTTTTTTCATTGTGTTTCACACAGAACCTTTACATGGGACAGATGAATTCAATTGTATGCAAATATACCTAACCACTATGTAAGTATTGTTCATTTAAAATATTTTTGGAAGTTGTTACATGATGTGCTTTTGATTAACTAAGACTTTTATATGTTTTATTATACTCAGTGGTGGATATTTACTACTTTACTAAAACTTTAAAACTGGAGCCTGCAAAATCTTGTGCAGTTCTGCATAGAAACCAATCAGCTTCTATTTTTTTTTTTGTCGAAGCTGAAGTTAGAAGCTGATTGGCTACCATGCATAGATGCACCAGAGTCTAATCACACCAGTTTTCGTAAATAACCCCCATTATGTTTAATTCCCAGACAGATTACTGACTTACTACTCAGACATATTGTAGCACCCAATCCTGAAGAAGTGGCTGAAGACCGTGAAACATGTCGTTTATTAGGGGTGTTAAAAGAGATTTCTTCCATACTGTTTGCTGGAATTTGTACAGCTTAACCGTTTCCCGACCAGCCGCCGCAGTTATACCACCGCAGATTGGCTCCCCCGCACGAGCCATCATAGCTATACGTCGGCTCGGGGGGGGTCGGGATAGCAGGCGCTCGTGCGTGTGCTGCACAGCGGGGGTGCAAATGGTCGTGGCCGACGGTCACGATGACCGTCGGCCACGAGCGATCGCGAGCAGGAGACACAGAACAGGGATGAGTGTGTGTAAACACACACTTCCCTGTTCTGTTCTGAGAGGAATGACAGATCATGTGTTCCTATTAGCTAGGAACCACGATCGTTACTTCCTCTAGTCAGTCCCCTCCCCCTTCAGTTGGAATCACCTCCCAGGGAACACAGTTAACCCCTTAATCGCCCCCTAGTGTTAACCCCTTCACTGCCAGTGACATTTTTACAGTAATCAATGCAATTTTATAGCACTGATCGCTGTATTAATTCCAATGGTCCTAAAAATGTGTCAAAATTGTCCAATGTGTCTGCATTATGTCGCAGCCACAATAAAAATCGCAGATTGCCGCCATTACTAGTAAAAAAAAAATAATAATAATAAAAATGCAATAGATCTATCCCCTATTTTGTAGACGCTATAACTTTTGCGCAAACCAATCAATATACGCTTATTGCGATTTTTTTACCAAAAATATGTAGAAGAATACATATCGGCCTAAACTGAGAAAAAATTAGCTTTTTTAAAAAAATGGGGATATTTATTATAGCAAAAAGTACAAAATAATGTGTTTTTTTCCCCTTTTAAGTTATCGCTCTTTTTTTGTTTATAGCGCAAAAAAAAAAATCACAGAGGCAATCAAATACCACCAAAAGAAAGCTCTATTTGTGGGAAAAAAAAAGGATGTCAATTTTGTTTGGGTGCAATGCCGCACGACCGCACAAATGTCAGTTAAAGCGACGCAGTGCCGAATCGCAAAAAGTGCTCTGGTCAGGAAGGGGGTAAATTCTTTCAGGGCTGAAGTGGTTAATGCTCTGATTTAATTTGATACAAATATACATTTTATGAATGTCATACATTTTTTATGCTAAATATAATAATGATTTGGATTACTATTTTTCCTCTGAGGTGCATTTTACAGTGCCTTGAAAAAAGTCTTCATACCCCTTGAAATTTTCCACATTTTTTCATGTTACAACCAAAAACATAAATATATTTTATTGGAATTTTATATGATAGACCAACACAAAGTGGCACATAATTGTAAAGTGGAAGAAAAATGATAAATGGTTTTCAATTTTTTTTACAAATAAACATCTGAAAAGTGTGGCGTCCATTTGGATTCAGTCAATACTTTGTAGAACCACCTTTCGCTGCAATTACAGCTCTTTTTGGGGATGTCTCTACCAGATTTGCACATTTTTGCCCAATTTTCTTTGCAAAATAGCTCAAGCTCTGTCAGATTCGATGGAGAGCGTCTGTAAACAGCAATTTTCAAATTTACATTTTTGGTTACAAAATGTGTAAAATTTCAAGTGATATGAATAATTTTTCAAGGCACTGTAAGTCCCAATTTTTGGATAGGTTCTACATTTTATAATGCACAGCAAAATGTAAATGTGACCCTAAAGTATATTGTGCTGGGAACCTCTGATATGTAGGTATACATGCCAGAAAATACTGTTTTTATGTAATGGGACCACTGGTGGCAACTTCAGTTCAGGAAGACAGTATGGAACTGCCAGGATCATGTGACTCAGCTATTTAACCGGTTTCCAACCGGCGCACGACGATATACGTCGGCAGAATGGCACGGACAGGCAGGAGGGCGTATATATAAGTCCCTCCTTAATGCCGTCCGTGCCATCGGTAGCGCGCCGGGAGCGGCGCGCTCCCGCGCCGGTCGGAACCCCCGTGAGGCCGGTCGCCGCGGGGACACCCGCGATTGTCTCACGGGAAGGCTGAACAGGGAGATGCGGAAATACACAGCATCTCCCCGTTCTGCCTAGCAACTAGTGACGCCGATCTCTGCTCCCTGTGATTGGAGCAGAGATCAGCATTCACTAGCTGACAGCCACGCCCCCCCCCACAGTAAGAAACACACCCCTAGGCATACTTAACCCCTACACTGCCCCCTTGTGGTTAACCCCTTCACTGCATTTAAATAGCATTGATTGCTGTATAAATGACAATGGTCCCAAAAATGTGTCAAAAATGTCCGATGTGTCCGCCATAATGTTGCAGTCACAATAAAAATCGCTGATCGTGGCCATTACTAATAAAAAATAAATTATTAATAAAAATGCTATAAAACTATCCCCTATCTTGCTTGTAAACGCTATAACTTCTGCGCAAACCAATCAATAATCGCTTATTGCGATTTTTTTTACCAAAAATATGTAGAAGAATACGTATAGGCCTAAACTGAGGAAAAAATACGTTTTTCTTATATATTTTTGGGGATATTTATTATAGCAAAAAATAAAAAAGAATGCGTTTTTTTTTCAAAATTGTCGCTCTTTTTTGTTTATAGCGCAAAAAATTAAAACCGCAGGGGTGATCAAATACCACCAAAAGAAAGCTCTATTTGTGGGGAAAAAAGGACGTCAATTTGTTTGGGAGCCACGTCGCACGACCGCGCAATCGTCAGTTAAAGCGACGCAGTGCTGAATCGCAAAAAGGGGCCTGGTCCTTTGGTTGCAAATTGGTTCGGTCTGAAAGTGCCTCCCAAAAACCCAAAAGCAGGCGACATTTGGTTTCTTTTTTGTTTGTTTTTTTAAGCTTTTTTCCTTTTTTTTTTTGCCCTGGTGATTCTGCCAGTAAAACACTTCCAGTCCCAGTGTGACAACAAAAACAAGATGGGACAATGGAATCCCACCCTTCTCCTATTGTCCATATCATAGAGGGACGTGGTTCTTTAGTCAACAGAGAACAATGTAATTGATAACAGACAACACAAGCAAAGAGTACAGGAAGTTGCAAACTCACAAGATGTCCAGCAAGATCAACAGGTATGATAAGCACGAGCCGATGGCCTTCAGATTACCATCACCTCTCTGTCTGTTGGTAAACTCTAACGTTCCTCTACAATGCATTATAGCTTCCAGTCTCCGGAAGGAAAATCATATTGAATTACAACATTTTTGCTTTGATACCGATGTTGCAGTGTAATGTAAGAATTTGCAGTCCTGAAATGTCTCACCATTGTTTTCTGACAGGTATTTTAGGTCTAGCATCCGCAGTGATGTTTTACATTAAATAAAGTACAAATATTGATGTTGACATTTACTTTGGAAAGGTCAACATTTTGTATTGCTGTTAGAGATTGATTGTCGAGTAATTAAATAAATAGTCTTATGTCCCAAAAGCCTGGCAGATATGTCTCAGATCCGTAATTGTGTGCTGTGTACATGGCTTCGTTCTGTCAATCACACTGTCAACTGCAAAGAGAAAAAATATGAAGGAACTTTTTCTTAGATGTTTAAATTACATTGAAACTAGAGAAAATATAGAAAGTCATTGTTATCATGTTGGAAGTGAATTGTGAAAAATGGAGTGAAATAATTGGGGCAAAAGAGGAACTACTGTTTAGAGCACCCCATCACTTTCCATGTTTGACATTCCCAGAAAGTTGAAGTCAGACTAGTTGTTAGGAATGGATCCAAATTTAGTTTAACATCTTTGCCTAAAGCAGAGCTCCAGCCCCCCACCAAAAAATACTGTAGGTGCTGACTTTTTTTATTAGGGCACCTACCTGTCCAGGGATCCCGCGATGTCGGCACCCTAGCTGATTATTCATAGCTGGCGCCCTAATGTACATGCACAAAACATGCTGTGCTTTGTAAATAGCCCGGCAGCGGGGGAAGGAGGAGGGGGGAGGACCTTGTCGCGCTCGCGGCCTACTGAAAACAGGTACCCGATTCCCCCCTCCCCCCGAAAGGTGACAAATGTGGTAGCGGAGGGGGAAGGAAGCAAACAAATGGAGCTTCCACTTTTGGGTGGAGCTCTGCTTTAACATGTTATTACACCTATGAGCTATCAAGTTTTAATGTGGTAGCATTACTTACATGCATGATTCTTTCTCTGTGCCCTATTGTCTTAAATAGGGATGAGCCGGAGTTCAGACTGTGCTTTTGCTGTTTGGACATTCAGACGAATGCCTATACCTTTTGCCAGTTACAGGGAGCCAAGCATCGTATATAGAGGTGGTATTTCAACAGCAGTCAGCATCCAAACTAGCATGGGGTCACAGCAACATTAAGGATGCCTCTAGGCAGCAGGCTGAAGCTCAGAGACTTCTCCCCCTAGTCTCCCAACAGCAGTCTCTCAGCGCTGTAGCAGCATGTGGTCTGCAGCTCTCACCGATAGCTTCACATACAGCTCGGCCTCTCATGGCAGCTCACAGCCCTGCACACAGGCCTCCAGGCTCTTGCCCTCTCTGCACCCCTCTGGGCATACAGGCACTTCTGCCCAGCTTTCCTTGCACCCCCCACTGCAGCAACACCTTTTGGGCACCTTATTTTCCCCATGGGTCCTAGCAGACCCACACTCCCCCAGCCTCCCTGACTGCCACACAGGTTCCAGAGCTGTGTCCCTGTTGGGCAGTAGATGAGGCTTAACCAATGGGTTGTGTGGCCACCCATCCCAGTTCTATTGGCATAGCCAGCCCATAGTAAGTTATCCTCCCTCCCATTGCTAGGTGCAGGTCCAGTTACAGACAATAAATAATCCTTCTTTGTTCCTTTCTAGTGATGAGCTGAACATACCCGGTTTGGGTTTGAGGTAAGCTCTGCTAACACTACAGGGGTTTGGGTGCTGAATCTGAACCACATTGAAGTCAATGTTAAACTTCACCAATGTTAAACAGGGTAACACCTCCTTTCCCCCTCCTCTTCCACTTTTGACCTTTTTTTTTGGGGGGGGGGGGGGGTGAGTGCCTAGTTTTAACAGGTATCTGCTCCCACTCCCGCTCCAACCCCCTATTCAATCAGAGCAGAAGTTTTCCCTCCCTTCTCTCCCTGCCCACAACCTTCTGGGACATGTTGCATGTCCCAGAAGGCTGCAGGTCCATTCATAAAGCTCAGCATGACTCACACATGTGCAGTGGGAAGCCACAGGGAGTCATAGCTGGCTTCCCTCGGGTAAACATATTGGCGTCAGGGACCTGAAGACCAGTGAAGGACTGGCCCAGGTGAGGATGGTGCTGGACCCTTGGCCAGGTAAATGCCTTTTTTTAAAGTCAGCAGCTACAGTATTTATAGCAGCTGACTTTTATTTGTTTATTATTGTTGAGACTAAGAACCTCAATTCTGGCCATTTTCTTGGCCAATAGGCAAGGGATTTTCAAACAAACATCATGGGGGGTTGGGCACTGCCCTGGGGAACTTGTACCATAGCAAAAAAGATAAAAAATGTAATCCCTAACTATTTTGTTTACCTGGCTGGGCACTTTCGGTCACTAAATGAATGGTGCCGGGTGATGCCACTGGTACCTAAGGATGTAGCAGGTGCCAGAACCTGCCACTTCCTTAACAACCTTCACAGTGGATGAAGAAAGATCATCTGTATTTTTCACTCTCCCTGCACTGACTACCACAGTAAAGCAAAAGAGGAAAAGGGAAAAAAAATGCAGAAGTATATAAATACATACAGTATATATATATATATATATATATATATATATATATATATATATAGATAGATAGATAGATAGATAGATAGATAGATAGATAGATAGATAGATAGATAGATAGAGGTATATATACACACAATATAGATATAGATATTATATTGTAATTGTATTAGATACTAATAAACAGAAGTATACTGCCATCTTCAGGCCATGGTGGAATAGTGATAGTGATCACACGTTCAGGAACCACTCATTGTTTACTGGTTGGTAAAGAGGTTCTAGAGCTGTCAGTGATAGCCCAACTCGACAGCTGGTAGCCAACACTGTGCATGGTATTTCAGTCGAAGTGTTGACATAGATTAATGCTTAGTCAGCACGAGGCATCATATAAAGAAATGTTAAAGTGGACCTTAACCCGGCTCATGCACACAGGACGTTTTTTACAGCTGCTGTTAGGGACGGCTGACGTTTTTTTAACTGCCTCTAAATGCCCCTCCATGTTAGCATATGTGTCCATGCACACATAAACTTTCAGAGGCATTTGGAGGCATAAGTGTTTAGGGGAAGTAAAAAAAAACAACAGCCTGTGCGTCCAGGAGCAGAAGCTGTTCAATAATTGAATAACTCAAATATTGGGATTTTAAAGGCAATATACAACAAAAAGAAAATCATATAAAAAGTATATTATTTATTGATACAAAACAATCTAAAAGTGATAATTATAAAGTGAATACAAAAATCATGAAATTTGGATACAAAAATTAGTTTGTATGTACATGACATTAGAAAGTGTCAATTTCAAACTACAATTCAATAAACAGACCTATAATGCATCATGGCTCTAAATGGTAAGTAGTTGAAAAGCCTGACGCGTTTCGAAAAGTGCATATAAATTCTTCCTCAGGGACAACAAGCCACTTTCTGAAAATACAGAGTATGAAATCAATACAAAAAATATATATAAGCTTATTCAAAAAGATTTTTTCAAAACAACATATTATTTGGCGTATCCATAACTCCCATTGGAGAACCACTTACATGTCAACTTATTAATCCTGGAAAGCAATACTCCTCCATCTTGGGCAATCCACCCAGAACGGTCCAAATCCTCCACCGCATTAAGGGGCCCAAGAGTAAAAAACTCAACAAGGACATCCAATCAAAGAGAGCTCCACCATTTGTATCTTTAAACCCCCAACAACATCTCGGGGGAAAAATGGGCATAAAAGTGGCCTATAACAAAAATACAAAAAAATAAATTATATAGAAATATATACACATATAAATATACATATATACAATATCTAACTGGGAAAAAAAAAAAAAAAAAGACCAGTATGTAAATATACAATATATAAAGGACTTACATTGAACTCAAATCGAGGATGGTGCTCAAATCTGGATTATCCACACCACCAATGGCTATCGTCCAGCAAAGAAAAAAGCCCACCAATAAGCATGGACCACTATCTTCTTTTACCTATATGTAGCATGGATGGAGCTGACGTCCCCCAGGCTCCTGGCATTTTCCTTAAATAGCCCCACAAGTGGCCCAAAAGGCACCAAAACGTGATGTCATCCGTCATGCGGACAGCTGATCACGTGATGTAAACAGAGCCTGTAATCTGCTATTTTTTCTCCTCACGCTGATAGCATGAGGAGAAAAAAAAAAGCCATCCACCGGCGGCCATGATCAGGACATCAGTCCCGATCACGGCTAGCTGCTGCAGATCCGTAGTGCCCACCTGTGCCCCCTGCCAGTGCCACCTAGTAGTAGGCAACAGTGCCGCCTACCAGTGCCCACCAGCGCCACCCATCAGTGCCCACAGTGCCACCCACAGTGCCACCTATCAGTGCCCACAATGCCACCTATCAGTGCCTCAACAAAGGTGGCACTGATGTGCAGCACTGATCAGTGCCTGTCAGTGTCACCTGCCAGTGCCCATCAGTGCCCATCAGTGCCACCCATCGGTGCCACCTATCAGTGCCCACCAGTGCCATCTATAAGTGGTACCTATCAGTGCCCATCAATGCCACCCATCTGTGCCACCCATCAGTGGCCATCAGTGCCGCCTTATCTGTGCCCATCAGTACCGCCTTAACTGTGCCTATCAGTGCCCATCATTGCAGGCTATCAGTGCCCACCAGTGCAGCCTATCAGTGCCCACCAGTGCCACCTCATCAGTGCATATCAATGAAGGAGAAAAATTACCTGTTTGCAAAATTGTATAACAAACTATGATTACATGAAACTTGATTTATTTATTTTTCTAAATTTTCCATCTTTTTTTGTTTGTTTAGCAAAAAAAAAAAATTCGAGCTGTGATTAAATACCACCAATAGAAAGCTCTATTTGTGGGAAAAAAATTATAAAAATGTAATTTGGGTACAGTGTTGTATGACCGCGCAATTGTCATTCAAAGTGCGTCAGTGCTGAAAGCTGAAGATTGGTCTGGGCAAGAGTTTAAGTGCCCAGTAAGCAAGTGGTTAAGGGATGATGGCAATTACATGCCATTCCACATGAGTCTAATTAATTACTAGAAGCAGAAGCTGTTGAGCTGTAAAAATTAAATATGTAAAAAAATGCTGCCAAACGCGTTTTTAGGTGTTTTTACATTACATAACAAATGCCAAAAACCGCTAATGCCAAAAAAACACCCATAAACGCTATTCAGGTGGTTAACAGTGTGTTTTTAAAGCTGCTTTTTCGGGGGCAGCAGCGCTGGCGTCTTTTAAACGTCCTGTGTGCATGAGGCCTAATTGTTAAAGTTGTCCTCCCTTCTTCCTCCTTTTTTTTTTTTTTAAGGACTTCCATGTTTCTCTCCTAGACTTTGTGCCTGCTCATGCCCACTCTCATCCCCAGAGAGCCCTGCAACACATGTGCACATGCGCAGCGTACCCGGTACCCAGGGTTTCCTGGGCAAATGCACAGATCATTAATAAGGAAGTCTGAAACTGTCCCTGTTTTTGTGCATGCATGAAAATTCCATTGTGCATGCACGGATGTGCTGCCAGGCTATGCCCAGACCCAAGGGCCGGGCACAGCTTGTGGGCACATTTCCTGCATTTGGAAACCTCTTATTCTGCATTACTGAGACTGTATTGCTGAATGTCTTGCTTCAATATTTTAATCAGTAACATAAAACTAGTAAGAAAATAAGGATTTTTCACATGTCTGACTTTCCTTTACTTGTGCTGGGTTAGTGGTTAAGAAAGAACCTGGAGCCAGTGGGTCACCATAATAGTTAGGCAATAAACATTCTCAATATGATCAGCAATGGCAGTCTTTGTGTTTCTTTTTTTTTTGTTAAAGCGGCAATTTTTTTTTTTTTTTTAAAGTCAAGTACTTTAAAGGGAAACCGGCAGTGGAGCCTTCAGGCTTCACAGACGGTTTCCTACTGCGCATGCGCGAGTCGCGCAGCGCTTTGTGAATGGCCAGCTCATCTTCTGGGACACACACAGGTCCATGAAGACAGCGGGGGTGAAGGAGGAGGGCTCGCCATAGAAAAGGACATGACGTCCTGTGCCACGGCTGAGATAGAACGGAAGTACACTTAGTACTTCAAAAAAGGTAGGAAAAAAAATTGATCTCCAATAATGAGGGTCTTTCATTTAAGACCATTTAAGACCACCTTGTATTCCGAATTTTCGAATTTCCGAATTACGATTTTTCGGATTTCCAAATTTCGGATTTTCACATTTCCGAATTTTGAAATTTTGGATTTTGAAATTTCCGAATTTTGGATTTTCGGAACTCCGAATTTTTCGGATTTTCGGAACACCGAATTTTCAAATTTTAGGATTTTCGGAATTCAAAGATTTGAAAGTCCAAAAATTTGAAAATCTGAAAGAAAATCAGTTTAATTAATAACTAGTAATTCAACGAGTACGAATTTATCCGAAGTTACGAATTATCTGAAATAACGAATGCCGCATCTAAGCAAATGGAACGGAACAAGTTAATAATAAATAATTAATAATAAATAATTAATAATAATAAAAAGGTTTTATTATTAATATTGTTATTTATTATTATTAGATCGTTACGTTCCTTTGGTTAGATGCGGCATTCGTTATTTCAGATAACTCGTAACTTTGGATAAATTCCAGACAACGGGCATCTAGCTGCAGGGAGTATATGAGAGAGAAGTTTTTTAGCTGTCTTAGCTAATGGAGGAAGGTAAAATAATAAAATTTTGGGGGAAAGGGGAATAATAAAATCAAAAATGTGAAATAAAAGAGTGTGGATCGATTCCCAATAAGGTTTTAGGGTACACTTCCAGAATTTGCGATAAAAAGATCCCTTTTTCTTCTTGCATCTCCAACAGTGATTACATATTGAGGGGTGAATGGAGTGACGAATTTCCAGAGTCTGGTACCAGTGGTAGAGTATTTTATAAAGATTTTCCTTATAAAGAGTGCAAATCCAACCTTTGCCACCTGGGATCAGATAGTCTGCCATGTTAATAGCTCTTCGTCCAGAAAATTCTCCCATTTGCACATATAAGAGTGCTTTCCTGTCAGAGATTCCTGTAAAACGAATTGTACAGGGACATGTGCATGCACATGTTTTTTCCTGTAGAACTGTCACCAGGCATGTGGGAGCAGTCTCTGTTGGTGCCAGACAACTTATTTAAAGGATGCCTTTATCTTGTGTCCTTACTGATCAGTCTTCAGCTTTTCCTAAGTATTGCATTCTGTTACCTTGATTGACCTTGAGTCTTGCCTTGACCTTATCCTGGATTTCACCCTTGCTGCTGCTCATCTGTTCCTGACCTAGGCTCAGGTCAAAGGAGGAACTTACTGAGTTGCCAGTGACATGTTTTAAGTTAATCAGGGTTCAGTGATACTGTGAGGAGGATTACTATCATTAGCTTGTCTAAAGCTGGCCATAGATGGGTAGAATTACAAACGAAAAGAAGGTTCTAAGAAAGTTTGTTAATTTTTCTAATTGTTAGTGGGTCGCATCAACATTCGTTTTCTACCACAGTGACAAGCAAATTCAAAGGAGCAGGATGGAAAATTCTTCTCCAATTAACAAATTTCTAACAGTGTACGTGTTTTTTGTCCAGTAAAGTCCATTCATTCAAAATTCTAAAATGTTAAAAGCAATCTTTCAAACAACAAATGCATGTTCTAAGAAAGTCTTTTCATACAAATTTTCATTTGAAATTCTATCCATCTATGGCCAGCTTTAGGAAGTAGAGTATAGCTGGTTGAAGTCCCTCTCGATTATTAAAAATGTATGGATGGTTTGAAACAGGCAAGTATATACCCTAGAGATAAAAGCACTTTGATTCACATTAAGGGAGTATATATTACAGAGTAAGGATAGTGGGCTGACATTGTCCTCTTAGAATGATGTAGTGGTCTTTAGGATCCAAAGAAAGATTTGAGAGAGAAAATAGGGAACCCATATTAATAAGGTTGGCCACTACCAACTTCTTCCTCTGATTGGAAGCTTGGAAAATATTAGAAAAATATTTAGAAGCAAATGTCAGCATTCTCTTTTTTATCTAAGTGAGTCGGTGAGTCTGTATGAAAATAATGTCAGGCCCAGACTGTCTAAACGACCATAACGCCAAGTGGCATTTATAGTTGGAATTTAGGCCATTTACATTTAGAAGCAAGATCTTAACCATGAGTGCATTTTATAGGAAGTAAATGCCTTACTTAGCTGCAAAGTCAGAGCATGTGAGGCACCATCTCGTAATTCCAGAATCTTCTGTAGGCTGTTCATCTGAAGGCCGCTGGAGGAGAGAGAGAGACCAGACTGGAGAGAGAAAGGGGGAAAAAGGAGACTAGTGGTGACCAAGAAAACACACATAACCCCTACTAAATCAAAAACCAGGTCAAGTATACGATTAGCATTACAAAATAGTTAGCAATAGCAGAGTTCCAAAATACCCCCACTAATACGATTATTCTATGTCTCCTAGGAAGGAACCTTGAAGTACAAAATTTGGGGGGGGGGGGGGGAAGGTAGAAGGAGTATGCCAAAATTAACTCCCTAGGCCAACCAATGTAACTCTACGTCAGTTTGCCTTTTGACCACTAGGGGGCACGTGTGCGGGCATAACGACGGAGCCGTTCCACATGCCCGCCGGTCGTGATGACCGCCGGGCACCCGCAATCACTCCACACAGAGACAGAATGGAGATCTGTCAATGTAAACAGACAGATATCTGTGCTGTCAGGGGTGAAGAGAGTGATCTGTTGTTCATACTAAGTATGAACAACGAATCGCTCTCCTCACCCAGTCGGCCCCCTCCCCCCAGAGTTAGAATCACTCCCTAGGGAACACAGTTAACCCCTTGATCGCCCCTTAGTGTGAACCCCTTCCCTGCCAGTGACATTTACACAGTAATCAATGAATTTTTATAGCACTGATCGCTGTATAAATGCCAATGGTCCCTAAAATGTGTCAAAATTGTCCGATCTGTCCGCCATAATTTTTTTATTTATTTATTTATTACAGGATTTATATAGCGCCAACAGTTTACACAGCGCTTTACAATATACAAGGGAGACAATACAGTTATAATACAATAAAATACAAGAGGATTAAGAGGGCCCTGCTCAGAAGAGCTTACAATCTAATAGGGTGGGGGAGGTGGTACAAAAGGTTGTAACTGTGGGTAATGAGCTGATGGAAGTGGTAAAAGATTAGTTGGAGACGTGATAGGCTTCCCTGAAGAGATAAGTTTTCAGGGATCGCCTGAAGGTGGCTAGAGTATGGGATAGCCGGACAGGTTGAGGCAGCGAGTTCCAGAGGATGGGAGAGGCTCTGGAGAAATCCTGGAGACGAGCATGGGAGGAGGAAACAAGAGAACTTGACAGGAGGAGGTCTTGAGAAGAGCGGAGAGGACGGTTTGGGATATGTTTGGAGACAAGATTGGCGATGTAGCTCAGGGCAGAGTTGTGGATGGCTTTGTAAGTTGTGGTTAGTATTTTGAATTTAATTTGCTGGGTGATTGGGAGCCAGTGTAGGGATTGGAGGAGAGGGTTGGCAGACACTGAACGGTTGGTAAGGTGGATAAGTCTGGCAGCAGCATTCATGATAGACTGAAGAGGGGATAGCATATAGAGAGGCAGGCCAATGAGAAGGGAGTTGCAATATTCAAGGCGAGAGATAACAAGGGAGTGAATTAGGAGCTTGGTGGTTTCATTTGTCAAAAAGGGGCGAATTTTAGAGATGTTACGGAGGTGAAGTCTACAAACTTTTAACAGCGATTGGACTTGAGGCTGAAATGACAAGTCCGAGTCTAGGATTACACCGAGTACCCTGGCGTGAGGGGAGGGACTGATGGTTGCATTGTTGATTTTGATGGAAAAGTCATGGAGGGGGGGCACGGGCAGGGGGAATATTAATAGCTCAGTTTTAGAGAGATTTAATTTAAGGAAGTGGTGCGACATCCATGCCGATATGTCAGTTAGTAAGTTAGTAATGCGAGAGGAGACTGAAGGAGTGAGGTGAGGAGTAGACAGATAGATTTGGGTGTCATCGGCGTATAAGTGGTATTGGAAGCGGTTATCAAGTGACCAAGGGAGGAGGTGTAGATAGAGAAGAGAAGGGGTCCAAGAACAGAGCCTTGGGGGACCCCCACAGAAAGGGGCAATGGAGAGGAGGAGACAGAGTTGTAGGTAACACTGAAGGAGCGGTGTGATAGATAGGCAGAGAACCAGGATAGAGCAGAATCTTGGAGGCCAAGGGAGTGTAGTTTATTGAGAAGAAGCGGGTGGTCAACCATATCAAAGGCTGCAGAGAGGTAAAGTAGTAGCAGTATGGAGTACTGGCTGTTGGATTTAGCAGTTAGTAAATCATTAGTGAGTTTTAGTAGGGCAGTGCTGCGAGCGAAAGCCAGACTGTAAGGGGTCAAGAAGGTTATTTTCACTGAGGTAGGAGCTAAGGCGGTTGTAGACTAAGCGCTCTAGAAGTTTAGAGGTGAATGGGAGCAATGAGATGGGCCTTAAGTTATTCAGGTTGGTAGGGTCCAGGGAGGGCTTTTTTAAGTATGGGAGTGATCTGCGCATGTTTTAGAGGGGAGGGGAAGGTGCCACTAGAGAGGGAGAGATTGAAGATGTGAGTAAGGGAGCATAGGATAGAAGAAGAGGGTGACCGTAGTAGTTGTGAGGGAACAGGATCCAAGGGACAATTGGTTAGGTGGGCATCTGAGAAGAGTTTTGTAACCTCTTCAATAGTAGCCAATTCAAAAGAGGAGAGTGTTGAAAGTAGACATGTGCAATTCGTTTTGTTTTAAAAAAAATAAAAAATAACCAAATTAGAAACAACGAAACTACGAAAGAAGAGAATCGGAAAAACGAAAACGGGAACAACGAAAATCAAAATGAACGAAAAAATTCATACATTCGTAACTTTTTTTTGTTGAATTGGTCATTTTCCGTGTCCCTTACAATGGCGCTGCTTAACGTGCTTCGAATGGATTAAACGAAAAAATTCGTACATTTGTAACTTTTTTTTTTTTTTTTCGATTCGTAATTTTCCGTGTCTCTTACAATGGCGCTGCTTAACGTGCTTCGAATGGATTGAACGAAAAAATTCGTACATTCGTAATTTTTTTTTTTTTTTTCGATTCGTAATTTTCCGTGTCTCTTACAATGGCGCTGCTTAACGTGCTTTGAATAGATTGAACGAAAAAATTTGTACATTCGTAACTTTTTTTTCGATTCGTAATTTTCCGTGTCTCTTAAAATGTAATAATAGCATACACATTACATAAAATTATGAATTTACGAATCTACGAAAACAATGTAACGAAAGTACGAATAAATCAATCTAACGAAAGTACGAATGTAACTAAATCTACGAAAAAACGAATGCGTCCGAATTTCGAATAAACGAAAATTAAACTAACGGAAAAACAAATCAACGAAAAAATAACTCTTACGAAAAATACGTATCGTTACGAATACGAACACCGACAACTTACGAATGTACGAATCATTACGAATAGGAACACAGACGACTTACGAATTTACGAATCGTTACGAATCAACGGAAACAAAAGAAACAAAGCAAAAATAAACACATTTTTCTATTGTGTACATGTCTAGTTGAAAGTGCCGTTAGGCAAAGTATGTTGGGTGGGGAAGATGTATGCACAGTGGAGGTGTCCTCACGAATTGCATCAATCTTGTCTTTGAAGTGATGCAGTCCTGATAAAAATCGCTGATCACTGCCATTATTAGTAAAAAATTAAATAATAAAAATGCCATTAATCTTTCCCCTATTTTGTAGATGCTATAACTTTTGCACAAACCAATCAATATACGATTATTGCGATTTTTATTACCAAAAATATGTAAAAGAATACATATCGGCCTAAACTGAGAAAAAAAATTGATTTTTAAAAAGAAAAAAAAAATGGGGATATGTATTATAGCAAAAGTACAAAATATACCAATAAATACCAAAAATATGTAAAAGAATACATATCGGCCTAAACTGAGAAAAAAAATTGCTTTTTAAAAAGAAAAAAAAAAAATGGGGATATGTATTATAGCAAAAGTACAAAATATACCAATAAATACCAAAAATATGTAAAAGAATACATATCGGCCTAAACTGAGAAAAAAATTACCTTTTTAAAAAAAAAAAATGGGGATATGTATTATAGCAAAAGTACAAAATATTGTGTTTTTTTTCAAAATTGTCACTCTTCTTTTGTTTATAGCGCAAAAAATAAAAACCGCAGAGATGATCAAATATTACCAAAAGAAAGCTCTATTTGTGGGAAAAAAAGGACGTCAATTTTGTTTGGGTACAACGTTACACGACCGCGCAATTGTCAGTTAGAGCAACGCAGTGCCGTATCGCAAAAAATGGCCTGGTCATTGAGCAGCCAAATCTTCCGGGGCTGAAGTGGTTAATTTAGAGTAAGGGGATATAAGCATTCAGGTCTTACATTAAGAGTGGGTGACTGAATAAGTCAAAGCTATGGTTAAGGTGAATGAAAATCCCAGGGGGGTGGGGATCATTTAAATATCTTTGTTTAAGAGGTAGTGGGGGGGGGGGGGGTAAAGAAGTAGCAGTTTCATGCTTTTAAATTTTACCTAAAATCAACTGCTAACAGGGAATATATGAGAATAAACCCAGTAACATTAAAGAGGAACCAGCAACTTCTTTAGCAATGTCTGGAGAGGTTCACCTGAGGAGGGGAGGCCATTTTTAGGTGTCACCACAAGGGCAACTCCCCCACATCTGCAAGGGTTACTGTGCATCACCGAAGGGAGTGAAATTTAATGGATGTCACCAAAGAAGGTAACATTTTTCTATAGATGGTGACCGGGCCCAAGACAGGCCATGAGTTTAAATTACCCAAGCACAAGTGTTATCCACTATTTTGCTCTGTGGAAGTAGAGCCATCATCCAAGAGTCCCCTAGTTCATCTTTTCAAAAATTGCTGGTTAGAGGCATCATGCAGAGAATCTGAAGAGTTTCCAAGTGAGATTTTCTGCTTCAGGGAGGAATGAGGAGGTGGGGGAGGGGACAAATGTTTGCAGCCTTGCATCTTATGCGGCGTACACACGAGCGGACTTTCCCGTGGGATTGTCCGCCGGACTGGAGTCCGCCGGACAATCTGCCTGTGTGTGGGCGCCGGCGGAATTTTTCCCGCCAAAAGTCAGGCGGACTAAGTTTTAAGTTCAGACTTAAAATTGTCCACTGGACTCGCGAGTCCGGCGGACAATCCCGCGGTCTGTGTGCTAGTCCGCGGGACTTTTGGAAATGAACGGACTTGCCGACACAAGATCGGAAAGTCCGTTCATTTAGAACGTGACTCCAGGTAGACGGGACTAGCGAAGGCAGTGAATGCCACCGCGCTAGCCCCGTCACCTGGTATGGATTTAAAGGGAATCCCTACGCCGAAAAAAACGGCGTGGGGGTCCCCCCCAAATCCATCTCAGATCCTTATCCGAGCACGCAGCCCGGCCGGCCAGGAAAGGGGTGGGGACGAGCGAGCGCCCCCCCTCCTGAGCCGCACCAGGCCGCGTGCCCTCAACATGGGGGGTGCCCTGGGGAAAGGGGGGCTGTGCGGCCTCCCCACTCCAAAGCACCTTGTCCCCATGTTGATGAGGACAAGGGCCTCTTCCCGACAACCCTGGCCGTTGGTTGTCGGGGTCTGCAGGCAGGGGGCTTATCGGAATCCGGGAGCACCCTTTAATAAGGGGGCCCCCAGATCCCGGCCCCCCACCCTATGTGAATGAGTATGGGGTACGATGTACCCCTACCCATTCACCTAAGGTGTAAAAGTTTAAATAAAAAAAACACACAATTTTTTTTTAATATTTTATTGCACTGCTCCGGGGGTCTTCTTCCGTCTTGGGGGAACTTCTCGCCGGACTCCTCCGCTCTCTTCTGCTCTTTTACCTAGCTCTTTCACGAGCGGAGGAGCCCGGCTTTCTTCGCCGTCGTCGTCTGGGGGTCTCGTTCCGCCTTCGGGGGTCTTCCGGGGTCTCTTCTGTTCTTGCCGCTGTCGCCGCCTTCTGCGCCATCTTCTTCTTCTTCCTCTTCTTCTTCTTCTTCCTCTTCCGATGCTGACTCGTCGCTCTCTCTGGCCAGAATGGCAGAGACGCGCTGTGTTGTGACTTATATAGGGACAAGGAGGCGGGGTCACATGCTCATGTCACATGGTGACCCTGCCCCCCTATGATGTCCCAGTCCCAGCATCCTCTGCACAAAAGGTTTTTCCTTAATGCCAAACCTTGAGGCTTTAGAACCACTTTAGGTGTTCCCTCCAGGAGGAGATGTCACGTGATATGTAAGTGGAGGAAGACAAGGAGGGCTGAGAAACACAGTAAGGGAACAGGGATGAGTCTCTCGCTGGTGAGTCCCAAGGCCATATTTTCTTATTGCAAATCCTTTTATATTTTTTTTTGGATGCAGCATCTCGAATGAACAAACTCACTTTGAGTTGGAATGCAGCATCTCCTCTAACCTACACTGCTTGTACAATTGCAAATGATAGAAGGTTACACACATGAGAAAACACGCTCAATCTGTGAGCCTAAAATTAAACGGATTTGTTTTACATCTTCTTTAAATAGATTTATTCTTTAATGTAGTGTAAAAAGTCAGCATGATACGTGCTCATTGTTTTGATGCGACCTGCTGTACCTAAAAGTGAGACTTTAAACATGCCATGCATTTTGAGTATATTGCCCAAGTTCTGCTGATGAAATAAACATCCTGTACTGTCTAGCTTCTCTTAGCTTTGCTGCCTTTACTGCTGGTCAGCTAAGCCTCTCATCTGCTGCAAAACAAATAAACAGTTGAATCTTTACAGCCTGCAGTGTTCTGATGGAAAGCTGTGTCTCTGCAGTAACACAGGGATATTCAGTAACCGCTCTGATCCCAGGCCAGTCAAAGAACAGATAATTCAGCTTCCAGGAAGGGTTTTAAAAACTGGTAAATTAGGTTCAAGTGACTTACTACTGTTTTTTCACTGTCTAATAAGTAACCTAGTTTAACTCTTTACAGGAACTATTACTATTATACAGCTCAGTACTTGTTCTTACATAAGCATCATATTATAACACTTTTTAGACTACAAACCAGGCATGTACTGGCCATCAGGACTAATGGGAGTTTTTCGGTGGCCCAATGGCTCAGTGGGTCGGTTTCAGTAACAGCCTGTCAAAGTAATGGCTGCGTGGCTCATGCAGCCATTCATTTTAGCACCACTGCACTTCCCAGTGGCATCATTAGGGGTGGCTTTTGGGGCAATAGCCCTGAATATTGGGCCCATAGCCCCATGTCTCTCAGAGATGGCTGTGGCCATGGCCTCTCTGCAGCCGGGCTGCGAGTGTGGTGGGCATCACCGGACAAAGTGGAGGCAGCACAGTAGAGCCAGGTGCGTGAGAGAGCAGAGAGATGACATCATCTCTCGCTGCCCACCCTCACTCTGGTGATCTAGGCCTGATGTAAGGAACGGCTCTCTGGGGACTCTGACGTAAGAAGCGGCTCTCTGGGGACCCTAATGTAAGTGGGGGGCTCTCTGGGGACCCTGATGCAAGGGATAGGCTCTCTGGGGACCCTGATGTAAGGGGGAGGCTCTCTGGGGACCCTGATGTAAGGGGGAGGCTCTCTAGGGACCCTGATGTAAGGGGGAGGCTCTCTAGGGACCCTGATGTAAGGGGGGTGCTCTGGGGACTTCGAGGTAAGAAGGGGCTCTCTGGGGACCCTGATGTAAGCAAGGTGCTCTTTGGAAAATCTGATGCAAGAGGGAGGCTCTCTGGGGACTCTGATGGAAGGGGGAGGCTCTCTGGGGACCCTTGTGTAAGGAGGTGCTCTTTGGGGATCCTGATGTAAGGGGGGTCTCTGGGGACTCTGATGTAAGGGTGAGGCTCTCTGGGGACCCTGATGTAAGTGGGGGGCTTGGCTCTCTGGGGACCCTGATGTAAGGGGGAGGCTCTCTGGGGACCTGATGTAAGTGGGGGGCTTGGCTCTCTGGGGACCCTGATGTAAGGGGGAGGCTCTCTGGGGACCCTGATGTAAGGGGGGGCTGTAATGATAATATGTCTCGTATATAATGTAATATACATTACATGGGCTCTCACTGGCCCCCCTCGCTCTGGTGACCTAGGCCTGATGTAAGGAACGGCTCTCTGGGGACTCTGAGGTAAGGAGCAGCTCTCTGGGGACCCTGATGTAAGTGGGGGGGCTCTCTGGGGACCCTGATGTAAGGGGGGCTCTCTGGGGACCCTGATGTAAGTGGAGGAAGCTCACTGGGGACCCTGATGAAAGAGAGAGGCTCTCTTGGGACCCTGATGTAAGGAAGGTGCTCTCTGAGGACCCTGATGTAAGTGTGAGGCTCTCTGGGGACCCTGATGTAAGGGGGGGCTCTCTAGAGACCCTGATGTAAGGGGGGTTCTCTGGGGACTTCAAGGTAAGAAGGGGCTCTCTGGGGACCCTGATGTAAGGAAGGGGCTCTTCGGGAAATCTGATCTTATGTAAGGGGGGCTCTCTGGGGACCCTTATGTAAGGGGGAGGCTCTCTGGAGACCCTGATGTAATGGGGGCTCTCTGGGGACCCTGATGTAAGTGGGGGTCTCTCTGGTGACCCTGATGCAAGGGGGGGCTCTCTGGGGACTCTGATGTAAGGGGGAGGCTCTCTGGAGACCCTTGTGTAAGGAGGGGCTCTTTGGGGACCCTGATGTAAGGGGACTCTCTGGGGACCCTGATGTAAGGGGAGGCTCTCTGGGGACCCTGATGTAAGGGGGAGGCTCTCTAGGGACCCTGATGTAAGGGGGAGGCTCTCTAGGGACCCTGATGTAAGGGGGGTGCTCTGGGGACTTCGAGGTAAGAAGGGGCTCTCTGGGGACCCTGATGTAAGCAAGGTGCTCTTTGGAAAATCTGATGCAAGAGGGAGGCTCTCTGGGGACTCTGATGGAAGGGGGAGGCTCTCTGGGGACCCTTGTGTAAGGAGGTGCTCTTTGGGGATCCTGATGTAAGGGGGGTCTCTGGGGACTCTGATGTAAGGGTGAGGCTCTCTGGGGACCTGATGTAAGTGGGGGGCTTGGCTCTCTGGGGACCCTGATGTAAGGGGGAGGCTCTCTGGGGACCCTGATGTAAGGGGGGGCTGTAATGATAATATGTCTCGTATATAATGTAATATACATTACATGGGCTCTCACTGGCCCCCCTCGCTCTGGTGACCTAGGCCTGATGTAAGGAACGGCTCTCTGGGGACTCTGAGGTAAGGAGCAGCTCTCTGGGGACCCTGATGTAAGTGGGGGGGGCTCTCTGGGGACCCTGATGTAAGGGGGGCTCTCTGGGGACCCTGATGTAAGTGGAGGAAGCTCACTGGGGACCCTGATGAAAGAGAGAGGCTCTCTTGGGACCCTGATGTAAGGAAGGTGCTCTCTGAGGACCCTGATGTAAGTGTGAAGCTCTCTGGGGACCCTGATGTAAGGGGGGGCTCTCTAGAGACCCTGATGTAAGGGGGGTTCTCTGGGGACTTCAAGGTAAGAAGGGGCTCTCTGGGGACCCTGATGTAAGGAAGGGGCTCTTCGGGAAATCTGATCTTATGTAAGGGGGCTCTCTGGGGACCCTGATGTAAGGGGGAGGCTCTCTGGAGACCCTGATGTAATGGGGGGCTCTCTGGGGACCCTGATGTAAGTGGGGGTCTCTCTGGTGACCCTGATGCAAGGGGGGGCTCTCTGGGGACTCTGATGTAAGGGGGGGGCTCTCTGGAGACCCTTGTGTAAGGAGGGGCTCTTTGGGGACCCTGATGTAAGGGGGCTCTCTGGGGACCCTGATGTAAGGGGAGGCTCTCTGGGGACCCTGATGTAAGGGGGGGTGTAATGATAATATATCTCATATATAATGTAATATATATATATATATATATATATATATATATATATATATATATATATATATATATATATACACACATATATATATATATATATATATATATATATACACACACATAAATTATATACATGTGTATGCCCGCCCAAGCGTATGACTTTAAATACTTCGCTGCTATGGGCTCTTTTTTAGACCTAGCAATGCCCCTGGTACTGCCTATAAGAGAAATAAAGTAGAACGGCTAATGGCCAGTGAAGGGGGAGAGGCTTGGGTGGCCATCGGGGTTAGCCGGCTGGCCGGGGGGAGGGCGGGTTTGTCCAACCGGCTGGTATGGGAGAGACCTGTCATCCACACTGCCCATCACCTCACTTCATAGTGCGCAACCTGGCTCAGCCTCTGCGCCGCTGCATTGTGAAAAGGCAGCCAATGGCTGTGCAGCAATGCCAGTTTCTGAAATTCCAGCCAATGAGGCTGTAGCAATGTTCCTGCATGACATTAGCCCTCCACGTCACGCAGTGATGTGAGAAGGAGGAGAAAAATACAGAGGAGAAAAGTAATAAAAGAGGTGAGTGAGGACTCCTTATGTTATACTACTTATGTTTTTTTGCACAATTCTGTATAGTTTATATACTGTTTTTGTGCGCGTTTGCAAAATCAAAGTGGTCCAGGGACAAATTTGTGTCCAGTCCAGCCCTGCTACAAACCATCTGACAATATGGCTGTGTGGTTAGTGGTGTGGATTTATGTTTCTGGGTTCTCTGGTTAATATTCAGCTAGTTGCTTTTTTTTTTTTTTTAAATGGCAGACAAATGTATTTTGCTTAAAGCAAAGCTTCACTCAAAACGAGAAGTTCCGTCCTTCCTGCTCTCCCCCGGCGGGGGGGGGGGTGTTATCTTCGACTTTCCACTTCAAGCTCAGATCTCAGAACTGTGCCAAAAAGTTTACCAACCTCTCCAGTCTTCTAGGACACATCACACAAAAAAAAAAAAAAAAACACATTATGGCCATTAGATGGAGCTGATGGTTCACTTCCCACTTCAAGCTCAGATCTCAGAACTGAGCCGAAAATTTCACCGACATTCACATCACAGGTCCCAGAAATCGGCTTGGGTGAGGACATCGCCGGATCCTTGGACAAGTAAGTGTTCTTATATTAAAACAGTATTTGTATCTGCTGACTTTAAAAAAAATTCTGAAAGAGCCTGGAGCTCCTCTTTAAGGAGAAACAAAAAAAAAAACACATTATGGCCATTAGATGGAGCTGATGGCTTGTTCTTACCTACTGTGTGGGTGGCTTATATCTAAGTGCTTTGGTTTTCTTAGCACATACTAAGAGATTTTTGGTTCCATCCAAAACTAGCCCTAGAATTCAAATAACGTGTGTAAATGTGATAGGAACACTGGATAGTAATCTCCTACAAAAAAATAACCAATATTTTGTGAACGTTTGCAGATTTGTGGTTGAGCAGTATCTAAACCCAAGAACAAAATATAATATAACACCTTACTCGTCCTTAGCTGTGGAGGCTGCAATAGTTCTCTTTTTTAGAGGCTTTCTTTCCTCTGTATATATAGTATATTATGATGGGAGAGTGTTAGTCACAGGATCACCAGGTGACAATTAAGGGAAAATAGCTTGAAAAACAAAATCATATGTTGCCACTATAACTATGGACTGGTAGCCTGTAATATAATACATTTTTGCTCTTGGGTATAGATACGCTTTAATGGCTCAGTTTCTCTAAATCAAGGCTGTCTCACACTCATAACTAAACCCCACCCACTTGCTATCAAATTATCCAATTAGAGTATCTCACTCATCAATGAAAAATGAGATGAACTTTGCCCCAAAGAGCAGAGTTGGTCTTAAAGTCTGGTGAGCCCCTAATAACAGAACATCAATAAGGGGAGATCCCTAAGGTTTTCCCACCTAATACTGTACCCTAGTTCTTGCACTTAGCTAGAACACATGCTGTACTCATAAAAGCTAAAAAAGGCTTATCAGTGCCGCCTGAACCTCTTAAAGAATGCAATGTTCAAGTAGCTGGCATTGAATAAATATAATCCAATACACCTCACCCTGAATAAGCTTTCTGCAAATCCTAATACATATTTAAAGTGGTTTGAGGGTGTTTGTGCATGTTTGAATAAATTGCAGTGAATGCAAAGCCTGAAAGAGCAAATTTAAGATTAAAGGCAAGAACACTTTGTTAATGTCTTCTGACTCTTCTCTATATATAATACACTATATGCTCCTTTCAGTGCCCTTTCTTCTTTCTTGTTGGAGGATCAAATGAGAAACGGGAAGTAAATGGCATTTCCCCTTTATCCTATGACTTTGACTGGTAAAAGGGCAGATCTATTTTCTTAACACTCTGTGACATTAGATGAAAGCAGCTAAGGAAAGTTAAATTTCTCCCTTGGGTTTTAATTACCAAACCAATTACTTTAGCAAATAGTGACAAATATACCTGAACTCTATGTTAACTGCTTAGCTACTTTGACAAAATGTGTTAAATTGCTTAAAACAGTACATAAATCTATTTTGTTTTGGGTGGAGAAGAATGAAGCAACTTCTGTGGAGGATTGTACTTTACTTTGGAGCTCTGATGCATATGTAGTACCCTTCTCTGTAAGTAATTTGATGTATTTCACTTTGTGCTTTTGCAGCTAGTTAAATAGAGAATTGGGAATGAGGTCCTCTTTTAAAGGAAAACCCCAGACAAAGTAATGGGTGTAAGGTGCTGGAACTTAGGCTGCATGAGTCCATTTTCATAGGAAAGAGACTTGATTCATAAAGCATAATGCTCTGGCTGAGGTATCTCACATAAAGTATCTCACAAAAGTGAGTACACCTCTCACATTTTTGTAAATATTTTATTGTATCTTTTCATGTGACAACACTGAAGAAATTACACCTTGCTACAATGTAAATTAGTGAGCGTACAACTTATATAACAGTGTAAATGTGCTGTCCCCTCAAAATAACTCAACACACAGCCATTAATGTCTAAACCGCTGGTAACAAAAGTGATTACACCCCTAAGTGAAAATGTTCAAATTGGGCCCGAAGTGTAAATATTTTGTGTGGCCACAATTATTTTCCAGCACTGCCTTAACCTCTTGGGCATGGAGTTCACCAGAGCTTCACAGGTGGCCTTCCACTCTTCCATGATGACTTCACGGAGCAGGCGAATGTTAGAGACCTTGCGCTCCTCCACCTTCCGTTTGAGGATGCCCCACAGATGCTCAATAGGATTTAGGTCTGGAGACAGGCTTGCCCAGTCCATCGCCTTTACCCTCAGCTTCTTTAGCAAGGCAGTGGTCATCTTGGAGGTGTGTTTGGGGTCATTATTATGTTGGAATACTGCCCTGCGTCCCTGTCTCTGAAGGTAGGGGATCAGGCTCTGCTTCAGTATGTCACAGTATGTTGGCATTCATGGTTCCATCAATGAACTGTAGCACCTCAGTGCTGGCAGCACTCATGCAGCCCCAGACCATGACACACTCACCACCATGCTTGACTGTAGGCAAGACACACTTGTCTTTGTACTCCTCATGTGGTTGCCACCACACACACTTGCCACGATCTGAACCAAATAAGTTTAACTTGGTCTCATCAGACGACAGGACATGGCTCCAGTAATCCATGTTCTTCTGCTTGTCTTCAGCAAACTGTTTGCAGGCTTTCTTGTGCATCATCTTTTCACTTATTTTTTCACATCTTTTTCACCACTTCATACCCTGTGGTGCCAAAAGAGACCCCCCCCCCCATATTATCCCCGACACTCTCACATTTGTTTGCCCTTTGGGACACTTTGAGAGGAAACGCAATTGACCTCCACCCTTGAGCCTCTAACGCACCTATTCTGGAAACCAGCATTCCCGCCAGGGATGGAAATTAAAGCTTTCAGCTGGTGGCTAAACAAGGCGCTATTTAGAATTGGTAATTTTGTCTGACCTTTGGGCCCACTTTCTAAAGCAGGCTGAATTGGATATGCCACCCTCTGAACTCTTTCGCTTCACCCAGATTTCTAACTTCCTTCACAAACTTTGGAACTCCCACCCCAAGGAACCCCAAATCACAGCCTACGAACAGTGGTGTAGTCAAGCTGATTAGCAGAGGGGGGGGGGGGTCCCAGTAATCTATAGGGCACTGTCCTCCACTCACTCTAAAGCCCCATACACACGGTCGGATTTTCCGATGGATTCTGTCCTATCGGACAATGTTGTCGGAAATTCCGACCGTGTGTAGGCACCATCGGACATTTTCCATCGGATTGTCCGACGGACAAAGTTTTATCTCCTGCTCTCAAATTTTCCGACAACAAAGTCCGATCACACCAATTCTGATCGTGTGTAGCGAATTCCGACGGACAAAGTGCCACGCATGCTCAGATCACATTACAAGACCAAAGCTATTGGCTACTAGCCTCTACGTAGTCCCGTCATAGGCAACAAACGTCACCACGTTCAGAATGATCGGATTTTCCGACAACTTTGTGTATGCAACACCAGTGTCGGACTAAATCCGTCGGAAATAATCCGATGGATTTTGTGGTCGGATTTTCCGACCGTGTGTACGGGGCATAAGACTTCCTATATGTTGGCCTGGAAATCTGACCTTTTTCAACAGTGGGAACTGGAGAAATGGGATAGGAATTTTTTTAAGTCATATGAAGGGGGTTCTTAACACTAGCCTTGCAGAAGCAAGTATAAAAGTATTATCCAGATGGTACCTGGTTCCATCTAGACTAGATAAGCTCTAACCAGCATCATCCTCACTTTGCTTCAGGGCGTGTAACCTCAGGGGTGACATGTTACATGTATGCTGGGAATGCCCTAGAATAAGGGGTTTCTGGAACAAAATCTTCTCCTTGATCTGTAAGGTCACAAACGTTCCAATACAGAAATCTTCTCACATCACCCTTCTTAACTTCCAGGTAAGGGCTGCCTCCAAGAGTATACAACACCTTATTTTTTTCCATCCTTTTGGGAGCCAAACTTACTCTAGCCAAAGCTTGGAAAAAGCCAACTGTTTATCTGATCGGCCAAAGGGAATATTTCTTGGATCATGGCTCAAGAGAAGATAGGACCGCACTCCTCCTCGTCCCCAAGTCCCGGTACAAATCAAGAGGAGAACGAAGATTTGCAGTCCAAGGACCACGGCTATGGAACGCTCTACCTACGAACATCCGCTTGGAAAAAGACCATCCGGCCTTCAGGAAAAAACTCAAGACCCACCTCTTCTAAAAGGGAATCAACACCGGTCGGATCAAGCGCCTCGAGGCGGTTCAGTTCGCAGTTGCAGCGCTATACAAATCATTCATTCATTCATTCACTGAAAAATTTGAAACAATATGGGAACCTTGGGAAACCTTCATAAATGTTCCCCTACACCCATGACCTCAAACCTATTTTACAATCCTGCTCACCTGCGAGTGCTCTCCTCTAGTCGTCCCGTCTTCTCTCAATCTTCTTCTGTATTCTTTCTTTTCTCTCCTCTTCTTTCTTCGGTGATGGTTATAGGCCCTCACCTTCGAAATCCTTACTAATTTTGGTGCATGGTTGCTTTTTGTAAGCTGGCACTCTATCTCCACCAATGTTTTTTTTTTTTTAAGTTTGCGTTATATATCACGTTATTGCCTTTGGGTCTACTTACCTTAATACTCAACTTCTGAACAATAGCTAGTTGTTCTGATTGACCCGGGAAGGGGGAGTCATCCTGGCCACAGTCTGATCCCATTAGGGGTGGCCATTTTGACTTCCCTTGTCCAACATTCTCCTTAAGGTCAGATGTTCAGTCATACATTATATACCTCGGCTTATATTTAGAATTTTTACGAATGATGCATGTTTTTGCCACTTACTGTAAATGTCATAACGTTTCTCTTACACCTACTGTATTAATGGCCATGTTGGCCGACTCAGGACAAATGGTCCTTTTTATACTTCTGTACTGTTTTATAAAAAGTAATAAAAATATTGAAATATAAAAGAAAATGTCCTAGAACAAGGTTAGCTGTGACACTGTCCCATGAAAGCTTGCTAAATATTGCATCTGGCAGCCTTGCAGCCTTGCATAGACTGCTGTTCATACTTCAGTCTATGAAGTATGATCTTTGCTCACTTGGCAGGATGTCTCCTGGATGAGTCGGTAAGTTAGTGAAGATCCCTCTGAAACTTCTCTCCCTCTCTCTCCAGCTCTAGCCTGAAGGCAGAGCCCCCCAGACCTGGGCCCCCCTCCACACATTTCACGACTCCAGCCTCAACACCTCATCTTCCACCCAACAACAACCCCCGTTGGCCAGGTTCTTCTATATTTAGGAGCCTACCCAACCATCTTGCCAGGCCTCCTGCCTGGGGATTGGTCAGATTCTCATAAATATGCAGATCACTGCCCTCTCACCTCCGCCCACTAGCTTCTAGAACTTTCTGGTAGTTTCTAAAACCAGGGGGAGGTGCCTGAATTCTGACCTGTAGAGACATCCAGCCTGACCTACAACTGAACCTAACCCAATTACCCAGATTAACTTGAGCTACTGTGAGTCTACATAATTTTTCCTAACAACTATGTACACTAGGGAGTGCTAAATCTTAGCTTGAGCTATTGAGTTCTGTAAAGAAAATACTCTCTTCAACAAAAGATCAAATGTAAAACTTGTAAAAATGTGAAATGGAGGCTAAAGTTCCACCTACTGGCTGAACAGGAAAATGCAGAGTATAAATATGCAATATTTATAATTTTCCTGACTAAAATGTTTTTCTAATTTTTGCTTTTTAGCCCTGAACATAATGAAGGAATGATTATGTATAAAGCCATTATAAAATCCCTTTAAAACTAACCTACAGTGGTGTGAAAAAGTGTTTGCCCCCTTCCTCATTTCCTGTTCCTTTGCATGTTTGTCACACTTAAGTGTTTCGGAACATCAAACCAATTTAAACAATTGTCAAGGACAACACAAGTAAACACAAAATGCAATTTGTAAATGAAGGTGTTTATTATTAAAGGTGAAAAAAAATCCAAACCATCATGGCCCTGTGTGAAAAAGTGATTGCCCCCTTGTTAAAACATACTATAACTGTGGTTGTCCACACCTGAGTTCAATTTCTCTAGCCACACCCAGGCCTGATTATTGCCACACCTGTTCACAATCAAGGCATCACTTAAATAGGAGCTGCTTGACACAGTAAGGTCAACCAGAAGATCCTTAAAAGCTACACATCATGCCGAGACCCAAAGAAATTCAGGAACAATTGAGAAAGAAAGTAATTGAGATCTATCAGTCTGGAAAGGGTTATAAAGCCATTTCCAAAGCTTTGGGAATCCAGCGAACCACAGTGAGAGCCATTATCCACAAATGGCGAAGACATGGAACAGTGGTGAACCTTCCCAGGAGTGGCCGGCCGCCCAAAATTACCCCAAGAGCGCAGCGACGACTAATCCAAGAGGTCACAAAAGACCCCACAACAACGTCCAAGGAACTGCAGGCCTCACTTGCCTCAGTTAGGGTCAGCGTTCATGCCTCCACCATCAGGAAAAGACTGGGCAAAAAATGGCCTGCATGGCAGAGTTCCAAGGAGAAAACCACTGCTGAGCAAAAAGAACATCAAAGCTCGTCTCAATTTCTCCACAACACATCTTGATGATCCCCAAGACTTTTGGGACAACATTCTGTGGACCGATGAGACAAAAGTGGAACTCTTTGGAAGGTGTGTGTCCAAGTATATCTGGCGTAGAAGGAACACTGCATTTCAGAAAAAGAACATTATACCAACAGTAAAATATGGTGGTGGTAGTGTGATGGTCTGGGGCTATTTTGCTGCTTCAGGACCTGGAAGACTTGCCGTGATAAAAGGAACTATGAATTCTGCTGTCTACCAAGAGATCCTGAAGGAGAATGTCCGACCATCTGTTCGTGTACTCAAGCTGAAACGAACTTGGGTTCTGCAGCAGGACAATGATCCTAAACACACCAGCAAGTCCACCACCGAATGGCTGAAGAAAAACAAAATGAAGACTTTGGAGTGGCCTAGCCAAAGTCCTGACCTGAATCCTATTGAGATGTTGTGGTATGACCTTAAAAAGGCCGTTCATGCTCGAAAACCCTCTAATGTAACTGAATTAGGACAATTCTGCAAAGATGAGTGGGCCAAAATTCCTCCAGGACGCTGTAAAAGCCTCATTGCACGTTATCGCAAACGCTTGGTTGCAGTTGTTGCTGCTAAGGGTGGCCCAACCAGTTATTAGGTTTAGGGGGCAATCACTTTTTCACACAGGGCCATGATGGTTTGGATTTTTTTTCACCTTTAATAATAAACACCTTCATTTACAAATTGCATTTTGTGTTTACTTGTGTTGTCCTTGACTATTGTTTAAATTGGTTTGATGTTCCGAAACACTTAAGTGTGACAAACATGCAAAGGAACAGGAAATGAGGAAGGGGGCAAACACTTTTTCACACCACTGTATGTTGCAAAAACAATTGGGAATGATAGTATAGCAGGCATCTGCATATCATCACAATATCATCATAAGATGCATGCTTTTACTTTAATAGTGTTCCCGTGTTACTGGGGCCTCCTATACAGTGTTTTTGAAGGTCATTATTTGCATAGGGCTTAGCATGTCCACAGAGTGACAGCACTCAAGCATGGCAAATAAAGACTTGGGCAGCAAGCACTTCACTGCAGGTAACCCGGGGGAAATGGGCAGTGTAGCATGTCCAATTTGTCTTTTACTCTTTTTTTTATTGGGGATCTGGTGATGGAAGACTGCAGTTAAGGTAACACTGCCTACCCTTACACCATCATTCTTAAGCCCCATACACACGGTCGGACCATGGACCAACTTTCCCGTGGACTTTTGTCCAAAGGGCGTTGGTCCTCAAGTTGGTACTGCATACACACGGTCGGACTTTTGAGACAACCAACACGAACGTAGTGACGTTACAACGTACTGACGACGCTTCAAAAGAGGACGTTCATTTCTCTCGCGTCACCCTTCGGGCTCCGTCTGCTAACTTCGAGCTAGCAGACGTTTGGTCAGTGGTGATTCGAGTACTTTTCGGTCCGTGTTACTTTCCGACCGTTTTGGCCAGCCATGTTGCGCGATCCTAGGAGAGAGCGTGCTGTTTATGGGCTTGGAGTCATTGCTGTGACTCGAGCCCAGTCTAGAAATAGGCGCAATACTGGGATAAGAAGTGTTTGGACCAAAACTTGGCTACTTAATCGTGACCAATTCAGCCATATGCCATTACTGCGTGAGCTACAGGAGAACAATCCGGATGATTTCCGCAATTATCTGAGAATGACGGACTCCTGCTTTCAGCAATTATTGTCCTTGCTGTCCCCCTATATTTCGAAGCAGGACACATGCATGCGGGCTGCAATACCAGCAGAGCAAAGGCTCATAGCCACTTTGCGCTATTTGGCAACAGGGAGGAGTCTCCAGGATATAAAATTCACAACAGGTATCTCTCCCCAGGCTCTGGGAGTCATTATCCCTGACACATGTTGTGCTATCATTCAAGTATTGCAGAAGGACTATATTCGTGTAAGTATTTTTGCTTTAATATCACCGTCATGTTTTGTAATGCATTTTATTGTTTTTGGCCATTCCATCCTCCACATTTTTGGAATATGGTGTGATTGAATGTCCTCTTTGTCCTCATGCATGCCTTAACCTTTTTCGTGGCCTACATGCATATTTTCCTCCCCTAACCTCCACAGCATGCTACCCTGGGCCCATCCACACGTAGTCTAGTACTTAACACTGTATTTATTATGCTTCCTTCGTTACCCTAAACACCGCCTAAAATGTGTCCCAATATTATTCCTGCCCTTAAAAAGAGTCTCTTATTTAGTTTGAAAC
The DNA here is from genome assembly GCA_028564925.1 of Lithobates sylvaticus. Taxonomy (NCBI): domain Eukaryota; kingdom Metazoa; phylum Chordata; class Amphibia; order Anura; family Ranidae; genus Lithobates; species Lithobates sylvaticus. The sequence continues at coordinate 80,183,428 of CM053027.1, forward strand.
ACCCCCCCCCCCCCCCACACCCCCCCAACCTCCAAAAAAATTGAAATAAAATGTAATAAAATATTAGAAAATGCAGAGTCAACCAACACAACTACTCCATCTGCAGATTTGGCAAAACACATATACTGTGTACCTTATTTTTTGACTTAAGATTGTTGCCTAAATGTAGTGTAATGGCCTGCCTGATTAGCTTCAAAATCGACAAATTATACTTTCATCATGTTTTTTTTTCTCATTATGAATAGCTCCCAACATCCCTGTGCTGTGCCAACTTCCTTGCTTTTTAAGTTCATCTTAACAAATACTCATAATTAATTATCCTTTTTATTATTTTGTACGATGTATGTCAAAATGTGTATAGATTTTGTCAATGTGGATTCATATTTTTGTTTTATTCCACTTCTTACCTGTCCACCAGTGGCGGCTGGTGCTCCAATTTTTTGGGGGGGCGCAAAACAAACAGCCTCACTGTGCCATCAAACGCTGCCACTGTGCCATCAAACGCTGCCACTGTGCCATCAAACGCTGCCACTGTGCCCATCTAACACTGCCACTATGCCCATCTAACGCTGTCACTGTGCCCATTAAATGCTGCCAATGGCACTTACCTTGTCAGGCGGCGAGCGGTGTCTCCTCATCTTCTCCCGTGCTCCTGTCTTCACAGCGCCTGTGACTTCAGCCAATCAGGGGACTGGTAACACAGACCGGCAACCTGATTGGCTGAGAGGCGGGTCTGTGTTAGGGAAGCGATGTATTTGCTTCGCTAACACAATACTGTGTAAGCAGCGAACGCAAAGCATTGCGCCCGCTGTTTACACTTCTGGAAGCCTATTACAGCACACCGCTCTAATAAGGTCCCCTATTTGAGCTTTACAGCTCTAAAAGGGCGCTTCCAGAAACACCCCCCCCCCCCGCTGTAATTCACATGCCCGGCGCCCGACAAGGGGCCGGACACCTGAATAGGGGGGCGGCAGCGGTGACAATAGCTAGATTCATGCAATGCATTAATCTATCTATTGGTGATAGAGCGGTGCAGGAGAGGGGGGGCGGCGCTCCTGCGCCCTCTATGCACGCACCGCCACTGCTGTCCACTGGCCTGATAATCTTGTCAAGATGGATGGCTTACCCAAATTAAACTTAAATTTTAATGCCTTTAGTTCTCCTGGAAGTGTTGAGGTTTACTTGTCCAAAACAGATACTCATTCAACTCCCCCTTCCTAAGCTTTTTTTAATGTGCCACCAGAGGGGGTGAGGGACCATATAATTGTACCTTTTTATTTTGTTCTTGAAATGCACTTTTACATGTTAGAATATTATTTTGGCCCACAATGTTTGTGTCAAATATGTTTGCAATTTAATGTACTCCGGTATTAATTTTTGCTTTATTTGTTTGACTCCACAGTTTCCGAAAAACAGCCAGGAATGGCAGGATGTTGCTGCGCAGTTTGGCCATTTATGGGATTTCCCCAACTGCGGAGGTGCCATAGATGGCAAACATGTGAGGATAGTGCCACCACCAAATTCTGGATCCTATTTTTTTAATTATAAAGGTTTTTCTAGCATTGTCCTCCTTGCTGTGGTGTCAGCAAAATATGAGTTTTTATATGTCGACGTTGGTATTAATGGTCGTCACTCAGATGGAGGAGTTATGATGAACACAGAATTTTATGACCGGCTGCAGAGAGGAACTTTAAATTTGCCACGTGCTCAGGACAATGTGGAGGGCCTCAATTTTGTTTTTGTCGCAGATGATGCATTTTCTTTGGGGCCACATATTCTAAAGCCCTTCCCAATGCGGAATCTGACCCCAGAGCAACGGATTTTTAATTACAGGCTCTCTCGTGCCCGAAGGGTAGTCGAAAATGCCTTTGGCATAATGTCCAGCCGATTCCGGATCTTTTTAACAGCCATAAATTTGGCTGAATATAAATTAAATCATGTGGTATTATGCTGCTGCATCCTCCACAATTTTCTACGGAGGAATGCTTCCAGCTACATTGCCTTAGGGGCAACGGGTGAACCAGCTGAAGAGTCCTTGATGCCAGCACTTGAAAGTGCACATGCTGGTTTTGGCATCCAGAATGGGCGTGTTGTCCGCCAACAATACACCGACTACTTTATTGGTCGAGGGGCAGTGCCTTGGCAGCAAAATGTTTTGGAGAATTAGTTACAATTGTAATAAAAAAATAAAATATTCTTTAATTTGAATGACTGTTGTCTGTTTCTTATATGTTTGCAACTAGCCATGATCTTTGTCCTTTTTGCCACTAGTTTGAACCAACCTGATGTGCAACATGAGGTATCCATCTCAATTCCAGCTAACTTGTAGATTGTGCTGTATTTCACCTACACACATTTTTGAGTACATGGTCAATGCAACTACAACCACGTAACAAATATACTGATATTGAGCATTGAAATAAGAAGGCACACATTGGTTTTGTTTCAACTTTTTTTATTCTGTGCACATTCACATGTGCCTTTTCATTTTTTTTTTTTTTTTTTTATTTTTGGATTATTTTTTTTCAACATGAAAAATATATTTTTTTGGTATTTTTTGATTATTTTTTTTCAACATGACAAATATATTTTTTTGGTATTTTTTGATTATTTTTTTTCAACATGAAAAATATATTTTTTTGGTATTTTTTGATTATTTATTTTCAACATGTAAAATATATTTTTTTGGTATTTTTTGATTATTTTTTTTTTCAACATCAAAAATATATTTTTTTGGTATTTTTTGATTATTTTTTTTCAACATGACAAATATATTTTTTTGGTATTTTTTGATTATTTTTTTTCAACATGAAAAATATATTTTTTTGGTATTTTTTGATTATTTTTTTTCAACATCAAAAATATATTTTTTTGGTATTTTTAGATTATTTTTTTTTTTAACATCAAAAATATATTTTCTTTTTTTTTTAATCAAGTTTTTTAAAAATATAAAAACAATAAAAAGAAATAAACTTTGCAAGGATGATGATGCGCAATCGAGTCAACATCATGCAGCAGCAAATGAGGAACTAGATATGATTGAAAACTTTAATTTTTTAAATTTAATTTATTCTGGCCAAAATATCAATCATATCTTTCATTTGCTGCTGCATGATGTTCAGTCGATTGCGCATGGCATCTATTTCCCCGTTCCACCCCATTATTTGCCCGATGAGCCTCTGCGCACTGTCCTGAGTGAACGGTTGCTCCAAAACCAGCACATCATCTAAAAAAAGTAAGAAAAAATAATGTATTAATAAAGGTGTGGCCAGACATAGATTATGTGCAACAGTGGTGAAACAGTGGTGTCAGACACTCACCTGGTGACATCTCTGTCACTTCCTCCACCTCCTCTTCCACAACATCCTCCACATCGCTGGGACTAATTCCCCAAACAGGCCGGTGAGGGTGGGGGTCCTGGCGAGGCTGGGGGTCCTGGCGAGGATGGGGGTCCTGGCGAGGATGGGTGTCCTGGCGAGGGTGGGTGTCCTGGCGAGGATGGGTGTCCTGGCGAGGGTGGGGGTCCTGGCGAGGATGGGTGTCCTGGCGAGGGTGGGGGTCCTGGCGAGGGTGGGGGTCCTGGCGAGGGTGGGGGTCCTGGCGAGGATGGGTGTCCTGGCGAGGATGGGGGTCCTGGCGCCGATGTTTGGCCCGGTGAGGGTGGTGGCCCCGGTGAGGGTGGGGGTCTGGCTGAGCTGGGGCGTCCCTGCGATTTGGGTGCCTGAGTCTTTGCTCCCCTATGAGAATCAAACAAAAGGTATACTTTTAGCGCACAGACGGTAAACATTGCTTTGCGGTGGTGTACAATTGTCTGTTTATATCAAGAGATCTAAGTTCAAGACATGATGAAATTTCCCTTTTAATAAAACAGAAAGAATTAACCTTTCTTGACCAAAATTCTCTGATGTCGCACACTAGTGCTCCTGAATCCAGCTGTGTAAAAAGCTGTTGAATGCCCTCTCCTTACATTCCAATTTACTATATTTTGACCATTCTGAAGAATGGACGTATTTACGAAAAGAAACATTCCCATTCTGAACTCTCAACATTTGACATTCGGAACATCCAGAAATAACGACAGTTTACAAGTATCGTTGGTTCTGAATTATGAAATGTTGAGAGTTCAGAATGGACGTATTTACGAAAAGAAACATTCGTAAATACGTCCATTCTGAACTCTCAACAGTTGATAATTCAGAACATCCAGAACCAACGATACTTGGAAACTGTCGTTATTTGTGAATGTTCCGAATGTCAAATGTTGAGAGTTCAGAATGGACGTATTTAGGAAAAGAAACATTCGTAAATACGTCCATTCTGAACTCTCAACAGTTGATAATTCAGAACATCCAGAACCAACGATACTTGGAAACTGTCGTTATTTGTGAATGTTCTGAATTATCAACTGTTGAGAGTTCAGAATGGACGTATTTACGAATGTTTCTTTTCGTAAATACGTCCATTCTGAACTCTCAACATTTGACATTCGGAACATTCACAAATAACGACAGTTTCCAAGTATCGTTGGTTCTGGATGTTCTGAATTATCAACTGTTAAGAGTTCAGAATGGACGGATTTACGAATGTTTCTTTTCGTAAATACGTCCATTCTGAACTCTCAACATTTGACATTCGGAACATTCACAAATAACGACAGTTTCCAAGTATCGTTGGTTCTGGATGTTCTGAATTATCAACTGTTGAGAGTTCAGATAGGACGGATTTACGAATGTTTCTTTTCGTAAATACGTCCATTCTGAACTCTCAACATTTGACATTCGGAACATCCCGAAATAACATTACTAAATATACACAAAAAATGCAAAGCTGAAAAAAATAACATGGAATTAAATCAAAAATATACTGTCAGTGCACATATTCATCAACAATCACGTATTAAATATCAAAACATCGCATTTTCTAAAACAGCCACGCATTTACAAAACAGCCACCGTACGAACGATGACACACACATACGAACGGCAATAGACTTATGTACGCCAGGTACTTACTATTTTTCAGCGCCTTTTTAATTTTCAGAAACTGGTCCGGCTCCCTGGTCTTGATGTCCGACCATCGTTTTCGAAGCTGGTCTTTGGACCGATGGACCCCGAACTTCTCCTCCAGCCTTCTCACGACTTTGGTGAGGATTCTGTCCTTCACCATGTTGGGGTGCAGGTATGGCCCATGCTTGCCATCGTAGTCGTCCTTGACCAGAATCCGCACCATCTCCACCATTTCCTCAAATGCCATGTTTGTGGCCTTAAACCTCCTCCTCGCATGTTGTTCTTCCGCCATATTTACTCCGACTACGCAACGAGGGGATAAGGGGCGGGGAATAGCCGAGAAAAGGAACGTCGGGGGCGGGCGACGCAAGCGGTGGTTCGCGCACGCGTAATGGTATATCCATGCTTAACGCGCGGCCTATAGAAATTTACGAACGGAAGATACGAAGGAATACACTACATACACGATATAAATGTTGACGCACTGAAATTCTCTTTTTACGGAGTCTTTTCTCTTTTTACGAAGTCTTTGTATGTAAATGAAAGAAGCTAAATATTTATGAATGAATATATTCGGGACATGAAGAAAGCAAAAAATTAACGTCGATGGGACACTAATGTTAATTAGTAATAACGATGCTTTGCTGAATGTGTATGGTCAAGGCTTGACGTCATGACGCTTGGAGGGCGGAGGGTCACGCATACGCCGTGTATAAAGCACGAACGTGTGGTGCAATGTACCGTTCTGGCGGGAGACGAACGCAAGCCGACGCTAAATGACGCAAGCCGACGCAATACGACGCAGTACGAAGGTAGACACGGACGAAAGGTACATTTTATTAATTTCTCTTTACCGCTGGTACTTTCAAATGATTGTCTTTTGCTTTGAAGATGTAATTTAGTACTCGGACTGTTGTTAAATATAGTAAACATGCGCAAACACCCACCTTGAAACACACACCTGCAGGTTACCTGCACTGAGCTGTATAGAGTTTGGTTAATACTAGGCTTGTACAATTCGTTTCATAACGAATCGAAGTTCGGACGAATTTGGCAGCTTTCCGACAAACGAATGCATCAGAATGTCTAAGTAAAAGGAAGGCATTTCCAAATATACGAAATAAATTCTATCATTTATAACGAATGAATTCGATAGGATTTGAGATTCTGTCTAACGAATATTGTATACTATTACTAACTAGTTTTTTAAAAACGTAGTAACTTTAATTAACGAATACAACCTACCGAAATTAGCTATTTTGAAGATAACAATGTACACAAACTTTTTTTTTTTTTTTTTGGAACAAGTCTAGTAATTACATGTGGCTTTGCTGCACTATAAAGTACAGATAATCTGCAGGTAAGTCACAGGTGCACGTGGCACATCATAGTGAAAGCAGCCTTAGGACCCAATCGGACCCTCCATGCACCCTCTATGTCCCTTTACCCCTGCTTACCTTCAATCAGATACGCCAAAAAAATAAGGGGAAACGTCCCCTCCTGACAGATTGAATTGGAGGGCCCATAGAGTAGCATGGGCTGTGTCCATATCCATTCGCCATATGTGGGGTAGATCCAAACCTGTCATCTGTCCATTACAATTATTTTGGCCCATGACCAGTTACCAAGTTGCTTCGATGGTCCTCGCTCTTTAAAAGGTTGGGCACCCCTGGCTTAAATAAATGCCCATATTGTGAGCAGCTTCTGAACTATACGCCACCCATTATGGTTTGTTTTTTACTGTTTTGCAGCAATCCAAACGATGAAATCAAAATTGAATTCACCCGAATTTATTGCTCAATTTATTGAGAAGTATAGGGAGCTCACCTGTCTGTGGCAAGTAAAAAATAAAGAATACTCTGACAAAAATAAACGGTTGGCAGCATGGCTACAACTTGTGGACTTGGCGAAAACCGTATACCCCCGAGCAACCGACACTATGGTAAAAAACAAAATTGGTGCCCTCAGAAGTGTCCACAAAAGGGAACTCAGGAGAATTGAGGAATCCAAACGTTCTGGAGCAGGAACTGAAGAGGTGTATGTTCCGAAGTTATGGTACTTCAATAGCCTTGCTTTTTTAAAAGACCAAACGGTCCCAAGAAAATCCCTGTCAACTTTACCATCAGCATCAGCTGACGTCAGCGATACTGAGCAGGATCTTACACAGGATGAAGAAGAGGAGGAGCTCAGCTTGACCCAGGTATAGCATTGTTTAAAATCTTGCCATCTCTCTCTCTCTCTCTCTCTCTCTCTCTCTCTCTCTCTCTATCTATCTATCTATCTATCTATATATATATCTTAGATATGTTGCTAATTAGATGCTAGTATGCGTGTTTGCACTTTGGACAAAAGTCAGTTGGTTTTGTGTACACACGGTCGGACTTTGGTCCTTCGGACTTTTGTTGGCAGAAAGTTGGTCCGTTCGCACAGCCAACAAAAGTCCGATGCAACCTGGAAAAAGTTGGTCCGATGGAGCGTACACACGGTCGGATGTTGGTCCAAAACAGCTAATTTGCATGTTGGTTGTCAAAAAGTCCGAACGTGTGTACGGGCCTTTACTTTGACATTTACCTCCTTTACACAGGGTTGCTTTAAGTGAGAATAATGTAAGTGTGCCCTAATCAGAGTTAGCACTTTTTTTATAGTTAACTTTAGCTACTTCACCAGCATTACTGACTGTCTTTTAGAAATGAAGGCAAACAATTGTAGGCTTTCAACTGGGATATCTACCTAATGAAGATTAAATGAGACTATAGTATGAAACAGATGCTTGGTCTAAATGGTATGTTCAAGGGATCAAAACTTGTGATAACATCATATATCATATCAGAATCATCTTGGTATCCCATAAGATCCGAGATGATGTACTGTATTTGATCCATGCCACTTTATCTCATGTTAAAATATTTATTTCTGTTGCACCAGATATGTTTCAGCAGCAGGTGATCTCTCTAATGTGTAATTATTCTGATGAACATTTTCCTGCATTGCACAAAATCCCTAATTATTTCCAGAACTGATTGTGTGCAGTGGAACTAACATGACTGACACTTGTCTTTCACCACTAAACATCCAGCAATTTAAATTAATTACTGACAAATGAGATCAGAGTGCTAAATTTAGATCTCGTCATTTTGTCAGTGACATGGGAGACAAAGGATATGCTTTTATTTTCAGCAAAGGAAAATTATTTTTTAGAACTGGCAGCTTCCAATACAGGATTCTGAATAACATAAACATGATTATACTTTTATAATTCTATATTACCTTGTATGCACTTTTTTCAAAAGTACATGAACTAATTGTCAAAACTATTCACCCTCCCTTATGCTATGATATGCAGTCAATAGAGATTGGGCATGTATTACTTAGTTTTACATGGTGATGTGGTCCAGGGCAGCCAGGCTTTCATGGAACCCTAAGGTTCCTCCAAAGGTTGCTGGGGATTACTTCAGCTATGAGCAATTTCTGCCTCTAACATAAGTAACCACTAAAACCAATAATCGTTTTAGTTATCAAAAGAAGGGGGGTTCTTCTCACTGACCACAAATGTAAGGAGAATTCTACCTACTGACCTTCATGCTACTATGTACTGTTAGCTGCAGATATTGTATTTATTAGCAGGGATTCTATTATGTGCCTGGTTAGAGGCCAAAGTGACTAGAGGTTTTCCCATGCACCTCTGGTCCAAACACCCCTGAAACAGAAAATGAAAGGGTACAGAATGGCTGAGAGTTCAGTCCACTGATGCTCACCTCTGGTAGATGACTTACTCACACAGACTGTGGAGAAGACAAGCAAGGAGTTAGGTAAGGGCATCACTGAGGATCAGACTGGAACAGCAGCTGTAAGGAAACAATGGAATGCATGATAAGCTGGTAGTGGTGTCCAAAACAGAACAGGGTCAACTACCAGGAATACAGATAGCAGGCAGCACAGGAGGCAGAGTTGTGGTCATAAAGTAGGTTAAGGTCATGCCATGAAATAAGCAGCCACAAATAGACAACTAAAGAAAGGGTCAGGACCAAGTCGGGTTACAACAGAAGGTTAGAGTAGAGATAAGTACAGAGGCAAGCTGAGCCAGCAATGGGTAGTCAGATTACAAGAGCAGATGCAGGTTTAATTCACAGGGGAAACAGCTGAAGACCATCCAGTAATTTGCAAGTTAAGCTCTGTTCCTTAGATAGGCATTAGATATGTGTACAGTACCTGTGTGCCTCCAAGCGCATAGGTTAATACTGCTTTTTTCTCATGAATTATCACGCTTCCAAAAACGAGCGAAAAATGAAAAAATACGCACATACCTGTCTGGTAACAACCCTTGTTCTGCGAGTTGTCGCACATCTTCTTCAAAAGTGGTTCTTTTCCTTATAAATGGAAAGTTATTTCAAGAGTTCCTCCTTGTTAAAAAGGTTGGGAAAGGCTGGTTCGTGGTTTTCTTTGTCCTTTTTGCAGCACCAGTTATAACACAAATACATAGTGGCAGCCAGTCACAAGGGGTGCCACCCCCCAGCCTGCTGCACCACTCCCCCCAGCTCACACCATCTATGTAGCCATGCACTGTGCGAGGCGCCGGACCAATAGCTTTCTACCAGGTCCGTCACACCCTCACAGGCACATGACCACATCCCGAGGCCCCAATTGGCCAGTTTTTTATTGTCCTCCCATCCTGCGATGCAAGCAAATCAGCAATGGCTCCCTGGCCATTCAGAACCCAGGAAGAAAACCGGCTGACTCACCGTCGCACAGTCCGGCGGAGCTCTGCCATACAGTGAGTCAAAAAGATTAACAGTACACTGGCCATAGTAATCCTATTCAAACCTGAAGACAGTTACACATAGGCTGCTCTCAGGCAGACACATTTCTGATACTTCTCATCATAAAACTCTGTTGCCACGAAATACCAGGCTAGTACACAGAGCTTTTGCAGGCACACAGGCTGCATTGTCAAACAGTGGAAAAGATAGCTAAACCAGTCATTTGACCTACAGGGTATAAGTCATACATTTCTTTAAATGTGTGTGTACTTTAGAGCAAACAAAAAATTTACGTATTCTTTTTAAATAAGACAGAACCTGCAGCGTCAGACAGTCCAGGGGGAACTCTGCCACTGCAAATACATATAGGCAATTTGGTGATATGATAAACCCTGCTTTTGGTACAATACACCATGTGCTTTCAGAAGTAAACTCCCACAAATCCAGTTGGGTAATCCTTGAAAATATTGCTTCAGGATACAGAAAGAACGTTATACTTGGGTAAACTGAGTGATTTTTCAGATTTTCAGCTCACTAATTAATTTCACTTTTTGCTTGGAATTTCTCTTTAAAAGTATATTGATCATACAGGACATGTTAAATTAAATAGAAGTACTGTACTCAATCAGACCAGATGGATGTAAAACTGAGAGCCAAACTCATCATAACTAGTATAGCAGGCATGTTGTAATACAATTTCTCCTTTTGGCTACAAAATGGAGACAAAGGGGGTGATTTACTAAAAAGAATGCACTGCACCAGTTCATACATTAATTGGTGCACCGAAAAAGTCATTAATCGAACGTGCGAACCGGCGCACGTTGAATCGCAAATAGCGATAATAAACACATATGTAAACTGCAACTGTCGCTAGGGTAACTGTGGTTTTCTCATTGATAATAGCACACGCTCAATACAATTGGTTAATTTCATCTCATTAGATGTGTCTTGTCAATTAACCTTTTTGATGCTAATCTCATTCCTATCACAATATATCTTTGAAATTATTTTTTTTTATTTTTTTACCCAAATCTTTCAATACATTACAAAGAACAAAGAAGTGTTTCTAAACCCAATAAATAAATGTTTTCAGATCTTGATCTTTAAAGGTGACCATACACTGCAATCAGTTAGATCTTAAATAAATTAGATTTAGTGCCAGAGCCTGATTGATTTCCTATAATTTGAAGTAATTGTTCAAGTGCGTCTTCCTATTACCTATTTTGCTTAACTATCGAGTTGTACAGAGATTGGCCAATCAGATTGCATAGTGCATGACCATCTTAAGTGCCAAATTTGGAATGTAGATGTGCCATGACCCACTTGTATTTTCCAAACGATATTTCTTGGGCATAATACAAGGCACATGAACAACCACCTTTTTTTAAGACATGCTAGAGTGATCAGGAATCTTCAAACCACGGCTCTCCAGCTGTTGCGAAACTACACATCCCATGAGGCATTGTAAAACAATGACATTCACAGACATGACCAGTGATGTAAGTAACTGAGTTAAAATAAACTGAGTTACCTAACGCAGTTACTTTAGAGGGTAACTAGTAATCTCATGGTAACTCAGCTCCCATTACTTTGGCTTAGTTACCCCAATTACATCTACCGCCACTAGATGGCAGTAGTGTAATTCTGGTGTCCTGCCGAAAAAGGACCCCCTGTACTGCGCAGGCGCAGGGCTTGCGCAGTACGAAGGACTATGGAGCTTCCAAAAATTGCCGAACCTAACAGCTCTGAGTGAACTCTACACCGCGCAGGTGCAGTTAACATGTAATTGTACGAGGCGATGCCGTACGCTCCTGATGCTCGTGCTACTCTGCAAGGGGCGTCTATCGTGTAAGTAAGGGGCGGGTCTAGTATTACTGTAACCAAGGGGCGCATTTATTATTGTATATCGAGCTCTGCCCATTAATTTAACATTCGCCCTCTTCTGTAGCCATCCGCCCCTTACACGATATAATAATAATAGACCCGCCACTTGCTTACACGCTATAACAGATCTGCCCCTTGCTTAGAGTAATAATAGAGCAGCCCCTTGGTTACACGATATATAACAATAATAATAAATGCGCCCCTTGGTTACTGTAATACTAGACCCGACCCTTAGTTACACGTATAGAATATTTAAAAAAAAAGTCAGTTACTTTGCTGCGTAACTAATTACTTTTCCAATGTAGTAACTGAGTTACTAACGCAATTACTTTTTTGGGAGAAGTAATTTGTAACTTAACTAATTACTTTTTTAAAGTAAGATGATCAACACTGGACATGACTAGGCATGATGGGAATTGTAGTTCCTGAACATCTGGTGGGCCGTAGTTTGAAGACCCCTGTGCTAGATCATTATTATGCCTCCAGAATTGGGAATGTGGCATCTACCCAACTTCTCTCTGCTGGTTGACACAAGAACCTACATCTATAAATGTATAAATAGATATATCTATAAATACACACACACTGAAGCAGGAAGCAATATACATTGGCCCGGAAGTGAATCTGTACGCAGGACGTAGGTGTGTGTTTTGAGGCTAAATCATTTAGACATACACACATGACCCACACAAACACCACCCCATGTAAAAATAAATCAAAAATGATCTTATCTTTCCTTCAATTTCTCTTCTAAATTTTTTTTTTCTTTGTCTGAATTTCTCACTTCCTGTTTCTCCTCAGTAAACTTCACACCATCATCCGAGCGGTGTTTAGTCAGCCAGAACAGCTTACTGAACAGCTTACCGAGGAGGAACAGGAAGTGAGAATTTCAGACAAAGAAAACAAAGAAAAAAAAACATTTAGAAGGGAAATCGAAGGAAAAGGTAAGTGAACCAACAATGCACTAGCTTAAAGAAACCTATTTAGAAAATAAAAAACAAACTTTTACAACCCCTTTAATGAAAGACAACTGGTGTTTTCTATTAAACAAGGTCTAAATGGGCCATTGACATGCATCACAGTTGAACTTAGGAATGTGTCTTTGCAAAGTTAAACTAAATGAAATCCTTTCTTATTTTTGCTTGGCAATAGAGTGCAGAGGGATTAAAAGTCTTGTCAGTTTTAAGGGATGTCTGCACCCCTGATAGGGTGAAGACAACTCCTTCACATTTATTCACTTCCTGTCACATAGCCAAACAGGAAGTGAGGGTAAAACCCTACCAATGTCTTTCCTTGGGGACACACAGGTCAATCTAAATAAAAATTGCTGCGTACACCCCAAATTATTAGGTATCTTGGACTTTGAGGTTTATTTACTAAAGGCAAATCCACTTTGCACTACAAGTGCACTTGGAAGTGCAGTTGCTGGAGATCCAAGGGGGACATGCAAGGAAAATAAAAAAACAGCATCTTTGCTTCTACATGATTGGATAAAATCACCAGTGCTTCTCAGATTTTACAGCAAGTACACTTGTATTGCAGAGTGGATTTAACAAAACACATAAAAGTTTGCTACAAATTTTATTGGTCAACAAAACAGGACTTGGAAAAGAACAAGGAAAGCAAAAAACACATGTATGCTAATTTGAGACACTAACAGAATATGGTTTTGAGGTCTGACCATTTTACAGGGGAAATTAACAGTTAAAAGGACTGAGCCCACAAACAGTCTCTTAAGGATTTAAACATTTAGTAGTCACAACAACTTGAGGAAGATTTTGCAAAATAATTCAGCACAGACAATTAAATCTAAGTGAAACTAACAACCTACAAACACAGATTGACAACATCAAAAATATTTCGGTGAAAAATACCCCCCTCCCCCAAAAAAAAAGTAAAAAATACTTGCTCTAAAACACATCTGTTTTGCAAAGACATAACAAACAAAATACAAAGAGAAAATACATGTGTTACAAACTCTATAAGGACACCCAAATGTACTCTCTCATACTCCAAAAAAATCCAAATGCTGTTCACACACAAAAAGCACAAAAAAAAAAAAACAAAGTCACTGAGCATGCCCAGACCAACCCAAATGCATTTCACACACCAAAAGCCACAGCAAAAAAACAAAGTCCCTGACCATGCCCAGAACAACCCAAATGCAGCTAGCACAAAATAAGCCACCCCCCGTCCAAAATTAAACACATCCAGCATGCTACAAAAATTACAGATGGGACAAAACCCCCCCCCCCCCCCCCCGGTCCAGGGGTGGCACACAAAGAGCCTAACATGGGCAAAAGTTATACAACAAATACCATTGCCGTCTATGGGAACTGACTGCTAGTCCCCACTTGGCTGGCTTATATTCTAGTTATTGCCTTAAAATGGGTATGGGGGACTAGGTCCCACCCTGAGGGACATATATCAATGTGACCAATATGAACAACCTCAAAAACGAAACAAGGAGAAGTGCCTTTAAAAATGCAAAATTGCTTAAAAGCTATTAACTTGGGAGGCTTACTCTGCCTGTAAAGTGGTGCATCTGTAGCATGTATACAAAACACTGTTTCAAAGATGTACGGCTTTAGAGAAAACCTTCAAATCTACATTGCAGCTGCAAGATTTTAACCCAAAACAAAAAATAGCCTGCCCCCCCAATACATGCAAAGCAATTTGGGTCTGTTAAGGCTTAAAATGCCACATGAAAAATACCATCCCAAACTAAAAAAATATAGTGCCCCCCCCCCCCCCCCCACACACACTAACAAACCCCTAGCCAAAACACACAGCAAGCCAGCCCATGAAAGGGGGGTGGATGCTTGGGGGCAGGAGGGGCTCGGGCACCCCAAAAGTAAACCACCTTGTCCCCATATTCAGGGGGACAGGGGCATCTTCCACACAACCCTAGGCTGGGGTTGTGGGGGGCTGCAGACAAGGGGCTTTACAGAATGAGAAAAAAACCTTTAAACTAGTGGGTACAAGGTGCTTTGTGGTTGGTATTGGGCTGAGCCCAACATGCCCCAAAGGCAGCCAGCTATGTTGAGTGCATGTGGCCTTGTATGGTTCAGGAGGGGGTTGGGCGATCGCTTTTTTGGGCTATTTCCTAGCTGGCCCTGTTGTATGCTCTGAAAAAGGATGTGGTTTGGATTGGTGAAGGCAGCTCACAGCCTTTTGAGAATAGAGTGGAGTGTGGAGTTCCCCTTTTAAAGCAAAAGTTAGCCCATGGAAATCCAAAGGGTTAGAGGGGGGAGACAAGAGCATTGGAGAATGGAGTGTGGAGTTCTCCTTTGTTGCTAACACCACCCCATAATATTGCCACCTCCATCTTCTGTCAATATTGATTTGGAGATACTCTCCTCTAATGCTTAAATTGAAAAAAATCTTGCAGAATTGTTTTCCACCCATGAATAGATTTACTGGTTTTCTTAGGGGTATCTTTATTTCTGAAATCACTATGGTTATAAACGCCTCTAGGGATCATGAAACCCAGATAGCCCAGATGGTACAACAGTTGGAGCAGGAATATATATCCCATCCTTCATACTCAGCGAAGGTGGCCTGTCTGTCTGCTCAAGATGCCCTTGTTTGGTTAGCCAATTCTGCTGGGGAAAATAAATGTTTTTTTTTCTCTAAAGTCACATTTTTTTAAAAGAGTGGAACAAACTGGCTGCCTTTTGGCAACACTTGGGCAATTTAGTCAACTCTCCTGAGTTAGTGATGGCAGAATTAGTCCAATTCTACTCAAATATTTACTAATCTAGAGTGCAATACTCACTGGAATCTCTTATTTAATGTCAGGATTCTGATGCAGAGATAACCAGATCTGTGTAACTACACAAGGAAACTGATAAATGTAATAATAGCAAAACAAAAGGCATCCAAACACCAGCAAACAGTGAACGAAAAAATAAAAGTAACCCACAACCATATACAGTAACCAAAATGCCTAGGTAACAGAAACCAAACTAACTATATACAATATGTACAAAATATACAAGATGGGGGGCACAGGTCATAGGGAATACCGGATATACAAGGAAGGGGTAATCAAGGGTACAGGAACAAAGGAAGCAGATGTAAGGTAGCAGTGCTCAGAGTACAGGATGCAGGGCTAGTTCAAGAGCAGAATACCGTATATACTCGAGTATAGGCCAACCCGAATATAAGCCGAGGCACCTAATTTTACCACAAACAACTGGGAAAACTTATTGACTCGAGTATAAGCCTAGGGTGAGAAATGCGCAGCTACTGTAGTGGAAAAGAGGGTCAACGATGCCCATTTGCAGCCTCACTGTGCCCATGCAGATGGACACAGTTGACCGATTTGGAGCCCTGTATCTCAGGGTCACTTAGTGCTAGGAACCCCATCTTTAGATATGTTGTAGTGCTAATTCCACTGGGTTGGAATACAACATTTGGGGTTCCTAGCACCAAGTGTCCCCGAGATATGGGGCCCCAAATTCGGGTCAGAAAATGTCAAGCACTTTTCTGCAGCAGAGAATGACATTTTCTGAACCGACTTTGGGGCCCTGTATCTCGGGGCCACTTAGTGCTAGGAACCCCATCATTGGATATGTTATAGTGCTAGGTCCACTGGGTTGGTACACCAAATTTGGGACTCCTAGACCCAAGTGGCCCCGAGATACGGGGCCCCAAAGTCGGGTCGGAAATTATTTTTTTTGCTGCAGAAAAGTGCTTGACTCGAGTATAAGCCGAGGGGGGCACTTTCAGCACAAAAAAATGTGCTGAAAAACTCGGCTTATACTCGAGTATATACGGTAGATGACAAAACATCAGACAAAGGGATATTGACACATTTGGGGGCAATGGGTTGCTGCTCACCCCGGGTTTGGATGAAAAAGAAAGAAAGAGATTCCCCCTGAGGTGGTGGGGTTTTTAGGCAGCAGAAGGTTTGGTGAAGATTGTATCAAAAGATATATTTAGTGAGAGACACAGTCCGTCCAAATCGGTTTATAATGTTTATTTATGTCTAAAATTTATAACACGTAAAAGTGTAAAACACAAGCCCATACAGAATAAAAAAGAAATACAGTACACAAGGGTAGAACCAACAAATGGCACCTGACACCTCGGCTGATATAATCAGGGGAGGAAATCAATGAGATGCAACAAAAACTGACGCGTTTCGACCTGTTGTTTGTATAGGTCTTCTTCAGAGTATTTTTGTCTGTTGGAATAAAAGACAGTATAACAGCAACTATTCAGTTATGTATTCAATGTGTCGCACTTGTGTCCATATATGTAAAGAGGCACAAGCATGCAACTTAAGTTAATATAATTACCAGTATATGTGTAGTATATAGGGTGATCTTCTGCATGGGGATTCATAAAACTCCCATCAATTTTCCAGGTGGCTTCCAAGTGTGGCCCCTACTGGTGAATCAAAGCAGGGCAGATCGTCCAGGCCGCGTGTGGCTTACAAGGAGTCACACTTGTTGCTGACTCGCCAGGGAGGAGCCCCAAGACCCCCTAGGGCGCAGTGGGAGGAGGAGGCCAGCAGCGGCACACCCGCAGCGGAGGACCCCTGGAATAGACCAAGATATCACTAGCAAGCATATTGGAAGAAAGTAAAATAAAAAGGGGAGAGGGGGGGATTTTTTATATCCCTCAATCCAAATTTGGAATAGTATTGTTATATTCAAGGTGTGATTACTATCATACTTATAAAGGTCATAGTTATCCTCATCTGCAGGACATATAGTCCCCTGGGGGAAATTTATCTAATTTATACTTGGATATTATAGTCCAAGTAATTGGGTTATAGATTAGGGGTGCACAAAGAGAATAGAGGAAATAGAGGAATTGATTAAGTATGAGGTGCATATAAAGGGATAGGGAAGGAATGGAAGGAAAGGGAGGGGGGAAGAGGGGGGGGGAGAAAGAAAGGCAAAGAAACAAAGGGAAATACATATGGCGCGCTTCATATATATAGAAGAAAGAAGAGGAAAAAGGGAGAAAAAGATGAGAAGAAGGTATGAATAAAGATAAGATTTGCGTTGGGCAGGTAAGTGGAAATACAGGTGGTCTATCGCATCCCAATTTTTGAATAGAATAAATTTAACAGTAGGCCATAGTGTGCATGAAACACTGGCCAGTACCCCAACGGGATGCTTGGAGTGAAGATAGACACTTAGAGAGGTATATGCAAGTAGTAAAGTAAATGTTTTTATTCAAAGAAAAATATAAGGTATAGATGCTAAATGGGGTTCAGTATGTTTACATACAAAATGGAATAAGTTGATACAGTTATTAACATGTCAACAGCAAAAACATACAAAGCGTTGTGACAATAATAAGAACTTGCTTGGTACATATGGTAAGGATGATGCCAACATGTTTCGGACTTTGGTCCTTTGTCAAGGCAACTAGATATCCTTTAGATTCACATCTAGATATGTGAGGAATCATGAGGTTAGTATAGATTAAATATAACGTATTATACAGTCAAATGTACATTGCTAGATATAGATTAGTGTGGTAAGTAAAATGTAAGAAAGGTACTTACATGTACTGCCAATGTTTATTTTATGCCACAAGGGGAGCCACTAAGCGTGGTATCCTGAAGTATCAAGGGAAGTATGTTTGAATAAAACCAAGGGAAACTTGACCACATTGGTGTGAAGAGCTTGCTGAGGAACCCTCAAAGGCTACAAGGTCCAAGTACAGGGCTTGGGCGGAAAGCCCAGGTCCTGTGTCAGGCAAAGATAGGCCAAACAGTGTAAAACTGTAAAAATAAAGTATAAGGGTATAATGAGAGTAGGTTGTATTGGGGTACATGTACAGCCAAGCAAAGCGGTGTATTTACCTGAGTAAAGGTCGTTGACAATGGAGGAACAGTCAGCTCTGAGTCGTCAGCAGCATGTACTGAAGCCGCAAGATAGGAGGTATATATGTGGTCATGGAATGATAATCAGCTGGGTAGGGGTGTGGATACTCAGCTGAAAACATTATGCTGATTGGCTGGTTTGTCTGAAGGAAAAGGGCGCCAAAAGCGCCAAGGTGTGTTTCCTGGTGTGGACCTCTGACGGGGCGGCGCCGGGCGCGGCCGCGTCATAGCGGCGGGGTCACGTCCGGCGTCGTGACGTCACCGACGCGGGAAAAAGCCACCGGCATCCTGGTGCTCTCCGAGATGGAGCGCAAACAGGAAGCGGACATGATGGGAGGTCCGGTTTGACAGCGGAGAGTTGGCGCATGTGCAGAGACAGAGTCGCGCATGCTTGCCAAGTCTTACCCGCGCCGGGTAGTGCAGTGAGGGGAAGCAAGCTGGGAAAGTATGTATAAACCTGTTGGGTAATCAATGGCAAATAAACATGGAGGAACACGTGCAGAACTTATATTGTAGATATTATTCAACATGAAATACAGTACTTATAGTCTATGGCATTGGATCAGAGGGACAAAAACGCACCCACATAAATCTTTGCCATTATATGTACTTCACAGTGTGTCTGTTAAACATGCGTTTTTGTCCCTCTGATCCAATGCCATAGACTATAAGTACTGTATTTCATGTTGAATAATATCTACAATATAAGTGTTGCACATGTTCCTCCATGTTTATTTGCCATTGATTACCCAACAGGTTTATACATACTTTCCCAGCTTGCTTCCCCTCACTGCACTACCCGGCGCGGGTAAGACTTGGCAAGCATGCGCGACTCTGTCTCTGCACATGCGCCAACTCTCCGCTGTCAAACCGGACCTCCCATCATGTCCGCTTCCTGTTTGGGCTCCATCTCGGAGAGCACCAGGATGCCGGCGGCTTTTTCCCGCGTCGGTGACGTCACGACGCCGGACGTGACCCCGCCGCTATGACGCGGCCGCGCCCGGCGCTGCCCCGTCAGAGGTCCACACCAGGAAACACACCTTGGCGCTTTTGGCGCCCTTTTCCTTCAGACAAACCAGCCAATCAGCATAATGTTTTCAGCTGAGTATCCACACCCCTACCCAGCTGATTATCATTCCATGACCACATATATACCTCCTATCTTGCGGCTTCAGTACATGCTGCTGACGACTCAGAGCTGACTGTTCCTCCATTGTCAACGACCTTTACTCAGGTAAATACACCGCTTTGCTTGGCTGTACATGTACCCCAATACAACCTACTCTCATTATACCCTTATACTTTATTTTTACAGTTTTACACTGTTTGGCCTATCTTTGCCTGACACAGGACCTGGGCTTTCCGCCCAAGCCCTGTACTTGGACCTTGTAGCCTTTGAGGGTTCCTCAGCAAGCTCTTCACACCAATGTGGTCAAGTTTCCCTTGGTTTTATTCAAACATACTTCCCTTGATACTTCAGGATACCACGCTTAGTGGCTCCCCTTGTGGCATAAAATAAACATTGGCAGTACATGTAAGTACCTTTCTTACATTTTACTTACCACACTAATCTATATCTAGCAATGTACATTTGACTGTATAATACGTTATATTTAATCTATACTAACCTTATGATTCCTCACATATCTAGATGTGAATCTAAAGGATATCTAGTTGCCTTGACAAAGGACCAAAGTCCGAAACATGTTGGCATCATCCTTACCATATGTACCAAGCAAGTTCTTATTATTGTCACAACGCTTTGTATGTTTTTGCTGTTGACATGTTAATAACTGTATCAACTTATTCCATTTTGTATGTAAACATACTGAACCCCATTTAGCATCTATACCTTATATTTTTCTTTGAATAAAAACATTTACTTTACTACTTGCATATACCTCTCTAAGTGTCTATCTTCACTCCAAGCATCCCGTTGGGGTACTGGCCAGTGTTTCATGCACACTATGGCCTACTGTTAAATTTATTTTATCGTATGAATAAAGATGGGAATGAGATCAGAAAAAATGGCAATGAACAAAAGAAGGGAAGGATTGTTGGGCAGCATGAGGGGGAGGGGGGGAGGGGAAAGGGGGGGAAGGAAAAGATGGGGGAGGTAGGGAGTGAGGGGATTGTGGGTGTGGAGTGGAGGAAAAGGGTGGAGAGTGAGGAAGGTGATCAATAAAAAAAGTGACACTTGATGTGAAAAAAGTATGAAAAAATCATGTTATAAACGGACAACATGCTAATGCACCAGGGTGGCACAAACTCCTTGTTGAGAACGGTCATGTCTATTATTGCTTGATATGGCCAATACTTGGGATTGTCAATTATCTGGGCTAAAGCTGCTCTTATGCCCTGGATAGAATAGTTTGCTTGACTCTCCCTTCTTTATGCCCAGTATAGGTGATCAAACCTTTTAGATAACTAGATTTCTGCCGCCTGAATATTACACCTCTACTGTCCCAATTTAGTGACAAAGTGGACAACTGCAATAAATTATGGTTATCCTTAATTGGCAGAATAAATGTAATCAAGATGTTCTCTATGCGCCAATTACTGTATTTTTTACACAACACATCGGTTGTCATTGCACTTAAAATTTTCTATATTATCTCGATATTCCGGGTGTTTTTGTGGAAAAAAAAACACTCAGCCAGGGATTAACTAGAACATCTGCAGCATCAGAAAGATAGCAGAGGGGTAGTTCTCCCAAATCTTTGGCCATACTACCTAGCTGTACAGCTCCATCAGATGGTTGGTGGTCTCTAACAGTTAACCTCAGAAGCTCAGATGGTTATGGTGACTTCTCCCTGTCAATTATTTTATGCTTCACTGATTCTCAATCATTGCCCATTGAGGTGCTGAAATTAAACCATTTCTGTACATCTAATAAGTTACTCCCTACACATAAACTTATCCAAAAAGTGTGCTAAGCAACTACAATAGGTTTACTGCCTACAGCTGTATTTGAAGGAATGCAGCGTGTCCAGAGTTAGTTGCAATATTGACAGAAATTTGCCATTCTGCCAGTAAATTTCACTTTGCACACTGTGCACTCCACAAATCTGATCTTTATGGAAGAGTAGCAAGAAGAGAGCCATTGTTAAAAAGCCATAAGAAGTCCCTTTTGCAGTTTGCGAGAAGCCATGTGGGGGACAAAGCAAACATGTGGAAGAAGGTGTTCTGGTCAGATGAGACCAAAATTTTACTTTATGACATAAAAGAAAAATGCTATGTGTGGCAGGAAACTACCACTGCACATCAGAGTATTCCGACGGACAAAGTGCCACGCATGCTCAGATCAAATTCGGAGACCAAAGCTATTGGCTACTAGCCTCTACGTAGTTCTGTCGTATGCAACGAATGTCACCACGTTCAGAATGATCGAATTTTCCGACAACTTTGTCCGACCGTGTGTATGCAACACCAGTGTCGGACAAAATCCGACCGTGTGTACGGGGCTTAGAGTCTGCAAAAGACTTAAGACTGGGGTAGAGGTTCACCTTCCAGCAGGACAACGACCCTAAACATACAGTTAGCTACAATGGAATGATTTAGATCAAAGCATATTCATGTGTTAGAATGGCCCAATCAAAGTCCAGACCTAAATCCAATTAAAAATCTGTGGCAAGACTTAAAAATTGCTGTTCACAGATGCTCTCCATCCAATCTGACAAAGCTTGAGCTATTATGCAAAGAAGAATGGGCAAAAATGTCACTCGCTAGATGTGCAAAGCTGGTAGAGACATCGCCAAAAAGACTTGCAGCTGTAATTACAGCGAAAGGTGGTTCTACAAAGTATTGGGGCTGAATACAAATGCACGCCACACTTTTCACATATTTATTTGTAAAACCTGTTGAACCATTTATCATTTTCCTTCCACTTAACAATTATGTGCCGCTTTGTGTTGGTCTATCACATGTAGCGCCCTGCTCCTAATGAGCAGATGCTATTATTTTTGTAAATTTAAGTTTGTCTGAAGCTGCAGTTTGGCTCAGAAAAATTATGCTAAAGTTCTGGTTTCTGTACCAGTTTAGCTGGGTTATGCTAATTTCCACTTGGCCGGGGGTGTCTCTGTCACCATCAATTAAGTGTTGGAAATGCAACAGGCTAATGTATTGGGTACCCCTTTTACTCAGAAATAGCCCGGAGGGAGTGGTCTACCCGCTGAGCGTTCTGGGTAAGGGTATTTAAGGTACAGACGCCATTTTTTGGGGTTCGTTATCCCGACCGCATGGCCCTCCTGGTCTAAGGT
The DNA here is from genome assembly GCA_028564925.1 of Lithobates sylvaticus. NCBI lineage: Eukaryota > Metazoa > Chordata > Amphibia > Anura > Ranidae > Lithobates > Lithobates sylvaticus. The sequence goes on from CM053027.1 coordinate 80,206,184, forward strand.
GTGTGCTGCCTTACACTATGTCTCGGGCCGGCTGGCCCGAGGCTTCCCAACTGAAGAGTAGGCCCAGGAGCTCTGGGGCCTACTGATACAGGGGTGTTCCTGTGCTGTCTTGCCTGCGGGGAGAAGCCACAGAACTGGAGGATCCAGGGGAGGACTTTTCCAGGAGAGGACCGAGCAACAAGGCTGGTATCTCTGGAAGAGCCCGGAGACTCAGTTGGAGGATGCATCCAGGGTCATCTACCACACAGTACTGCCGGGTCGGCTGAAAGAAACTGGTACTGTGTGACAGTTCTTTAATTCTGAAACAAGATGCTGGCTGTGCCTTCCTGTGGCAGAGGATTGCACAAAGATTCTGCTAAATTAACAAGTCTGTGGCAGAGACTTTGACCGAGCATTTCACCGGCTGCTAGGTCAGTGAGAGAGGCCTATCCGGTGGTTGCTAGATCCAGCCTGTGGAAGCTGTTTGGCCTCTGGATCAAGGAAATACCTCTAACCCGCAAACCACAAGGTACCTGAATTCCCCTGAACCCTCTATCCCTCTATTGCAAATTCGTGTGTTTTTGTCAAATAAATCTTCAGAAAAAGGACTAAGTGCCGGACCGATATTCTTTGACCAACCCTTTAACAAGACCCCTAAGACAGACACAGTGAACAGGTGGGGTAATGGTAAGCCCAACAAAAACCAACAGCTCCTTCGGAGGTCAGTGCTACACACATAAAATTCAAATAAACAAAATTCACATTTTTGGTTGTAACATGACAAATGTGGAACATTTCAAGGGGTATGAATACTTTTTTTAAGGCACTGTAGGGGTATTCCTGGACTCTGAACTATCCTTTCGGCCCCACATCCAATCACTGTCCAAATCTTGTCGCCTCCACCTCTGCAACATCTCAAAAATACGCCCCTTTCTAACCAATGATACCACACAGCTCCTAGTTCACTCCCTGGTCATCTCTTGCCTCGACTACCGCAACTCCCTTCTCATTGGATTGCTTTTACACAGGCTATCCCTCCTTCAGTCCATTATGAATGTTGTTGCCAGGCTTATCCACCTTACCAACCACTCAGTGTCTGCTACTCCTCTCTGTCGTTCCCTCCATTGGCTTTCGCTCACCCACCAAAATCAACTCAATATGTTGGCGCTATATAAATCATGTATAATAATAATAATAATAACATTCAGCCAAAATTTAAGTGGATTATAGAATCTTAACCTTAACATTCCTGTATTATTCTGAAAGGTCTGTGTGCATAAGAACCCTTTACTTTACCACCCGCTTCCCAACTCTTCAACTAGCCAATGACTGTGACTTAGAGGCTATTAGCTGCGCTTAACAAGCTGGCAGCATTTACAAATTACATCCTTGCACCAGAAGTTTTGCAAAACCCAGCATCAAATGGGCCATTATTTTTAAGAGGCAATAATATGCTCTGCTGAGTTTTCCAGAATTGATCAGCGGTGTCTTGGAGTATAATATCACTGAGACTAATGCAACAAGTAACTGTGCCTTGCAATGTTACCTAATACACATGAATAGGTTTCCTGGCAAAAACTATCAATTTCTATTTTCATTTCCCAATACCCACAATAAATATTGATGGAAGTAGAGTGAGATAAGAACAGCAGGTTAAAAATGCACACATATGGTGTATCTAAATCTCAAAATAAAACAAAATGTCATATATATATATATATATATAGTCCCTTTAAATATGATATTTCCAAAGTTAAAGGGAAACTCCAGGAAATATAATTAAAAGGACAGTAGAAGATAAGTGTAATGTAGACTTACAAAGAAACAACTCTTAAAATGTTTCTGGTCCATGCACTACTTCCTGTCTATGCTGTTTTCTGAATAGAATGAATTGTTGCAATGGAGGCCTATGGGTCAGCAATTTGCAGTGACTAATTTTATCCATAAAAAAAGCAAAGACAGAAAATAGAGAACACACAGACTTGAAGCTTTTTGAAGAGTTACATCTTGGAAAGCACATCTCAAAAGGTAAGTCTAACACATTACACTTACCAGCTGTCCTTTCATAATGTATTTCCATGAACTATCTCTTAAAGCGGTAGTAAACCACTGGTGGTCAAAAAAATAATAATAATTCCTGCAAGGCAATGTCATAATGTGCTAGTATGCACTGCATTCTAGCACATTATGAGAAACTTACCTTAGAACAAAGGGATCCAGCACCGTAATGTCACTGCTGAGACGACTGACATCTTCCCCTGGTCTTCCTTCCAGGTTCGTGGCCCCTGGCTACATGAGTGGACAGGGGCGTTATGACGTCACTCCTGCGAGATGGCGTTTCCAGCAGGGACTCTGAAGGTTCAGGACTGTAAGCCCGACCTTCAAAGCGCATGCCCCGATGATGTCTTTGGCTGCATGCACTCTGAATATCTCCTAAACTGTTTAGGAGATATTCACAGTACCTATAGGTAAGTCGTATAATAGGCTTACCTGTAGGTACAAGTGGTAGTACAGAGTTTACTATCACTTTAAAAGTCTTCATCATTGGAAGTACAGCTTCATCCTGTCCTGTCTTCTTCATCATACCATTTGCTCCCTGCTTTGAAAGCCCAGCCATAATATGTTTATAAAGGTTTTAACAAAGTATTACAATTATTAATCCAATAGCAAGAAAGCAAGGTGCTTTTATGTAGCTTCTATGGAGTACTGAGCATGGGATAAAATGCTTTTGACTTCTAACGTGTTTACTGACTGGTTTAGTTAATCCATTGCAACACAACATCATAGTTAGGCAACTCAATCTATTTCAGTTTCTCTACATCTTCCAGCTACTATAAAATTAAAGTTACAAGGCGGAGAATATTTTACTTATTGATCATTTGCATGTTTTCTCTATTCTCTATAATATGGCGGCACAGTGGTGTAGTGGTTAGCACTCTCACCTAGCAATAAGAAGGGTCGCTGGTTCAAATCCCAACCACGACACTACCTGCCTGGAGTTTGCATGTTCTCCCTGTGCCTGCGTGGGTTTCCTCCGGGTACTCCGGTTTCCTCCCACAATCCAAAGACATGCAGGTAGGTTAATTGGCTTCTGTCCAGAAATTGGCCCTAGTATATGAATGGGGACCTTGGATTGTGGGCTCCTTGAGGTTTGGGACTGATGTGAGTGTGCAATGTGTACAGGGATAGGGACAATTGTAGACACTCACTCAGGTTGAACTGGATGGACTGATGTCTTTATTCAACCTTACTAACTATGAAACTATGAAACTATGGACAGAGTGATTCTGCTCAGTTTACACAAAGTTTGGTCTTGAGTTTCCTTTTTTTAAGGCTTTATATATAATATGGATTATTATGTCTTGTCTTCCTCAGGATTATGAATGTTTAAAAAAGGTTAAAATACCCTCCATACTGGTGATGCTAATTGAACCTTAACAATAGATGCCTGCAGAATCATTTCAAACCACTAGATGTCACTCTATCATTACCAATGGTATACATGGAGAGTACAGGATGAGTGTACTAGTCAGGTGCTCTGGTGATGATTTGAAATGCTTTGCTGCATAATCTTCAATTTAAAAGTTAATTAACAATGTTAATAATTGTATTCGGGATTAACGTGCTTCTGCATTACAAGTTGTTACGGCTTAAAGTCTTATCAATGCTAAATATTTTTTTATTATATATCACAAAACTCATTTAAACACAATAAATGATGAGGAAATGTGTGCCTGTCCCTTGGGTTGGAAATTCAAAAATAGTGCATGGTGATCTAATCCTTCTGTCACTTCTGCTTCAGGGGTGATAAGCGGTTCAGTTCAGAGCACTGATGATGTCCAAAGTGTATAATACCCAGAAAAACCCAGTAACCGGAAATCACGTTAGTTGACTCCAGTTAGTTGAAATCTGATTGACTGCTTTGGGCTACGGTCACCGTTTTTACTGTTTATACAATAAGCCTAAGTCCTCATGCACACTGGAGGTTTTTGCAGCTGCTTCTAGGGGCATCTGCCTTTTTCCCCCCCTGCCTCTAAACTCCCCTGCATGTAAGCCTATGTGTCCATGCACACATAGGGGGTTATTTACGAAAGGCAAATCTACTTTGAACTACAAGTGCAAAGAGCACCTGAAATTGCACTGAAAGTGCACTTGGAAGTGCAGTCGCTGTAGATCCGAGGGGGACATGCAAAGAAAATAAGAAACAGCATTTTAGCTTGCACATGATTGGATAATAAAATCAGCAGAGCTTCCCCTCATTTCAGATCTACCCCTCAGATTTACAGCGACTGCACTTCCAAGTGCACTTTGAACTTGTAGTTTGCACTTGTAGTGCAAAGTGGATTTGCCTTTTCTTAAATAACCCCCATAGGCTTTTAGCTGCGTTTAGTGGCAGGGGCTTTTAGAGGCATGAAAAAACACACTGCCTGTGCATCCGGGAGCAGCAGAGTTTTGGCAGAAAAAAAACACTGCTAAAAGCATCTAAACGCACCTAAACGCTAGATGCGTTTAGCACGTGAGCGTTTATTAATTTTAATAGCCAGAATAAATTATTATTCCAGCCAATGAAATGAATCTACACCCAAGCTCTTGATACCTGTAAACGCTCCTAAAAATGTAAAGTTCATAAGTAAAGTAAGGCGCTAATCTCATTGAAACCAACATCTGTTGAGACTATAGACTATTTGTAAAATTATGTGTCAAGCTTGACCATAAATCAACTCCATGCTAAAGTGAAAACCATTACCATTACATACAGAAACATATGCCATATAACCGCTTGCCGACATTATATTGTACATATACGGCAGCAAGGCTGCTCTGCTGCGCAGGTAGGGAGCTCGCCCGCACACCCACGCTGTACTTGTTGTGCTGCGCTTGGCTGCAGCATAAGACCAATCAGCGGGTTCTGGCCGCTGATTGGTCGCTGGCACCCAACGATCAGCTCCGGATATTACTGAACAGAGCCCTGTGTAGGAAAACAAACACGGGGCTCTCTTCTGACAAGCAATGTGCTGCTTTTTTCTTCCTGCAAAACCTCCTGTGGGCATCAGGCCTTTTTGCATCTGCTTCTAGAGGTGTCAGGCATTTTTTTTCCTGCCTCTAATCTCCCCTGCATGTTAGTCTATGTGTCCATGCACATATAGGTTTTTAGCAACATTTAGTGGCAGAAGATTTTAGAGGTGAAAAAAAAAAAAAAACACTGCCAGTGCATCCAGGGGCAGCAGATTTTTGGCAGAAAAACCGATTGACATTGCTAAACACGCCTAAATGCTAGGCATGTTTAGCGCTTGAGCGTTAATTAAAGGGGTTGTAAACCCGCGTTTTTTGTTTTTTTTAAATAACAAACATATCCTACTTGCCTCCACTTTGCCGTTTTTCACAGAGTGGCCCCGACCCTCTTCTTCCCAACATCGCTCGCGGCTCCTCCCCACATGGGGAAACCCCCTAGGAGAAGCACTCTCCCTGGGGGTTACCGTGCGGGCGCGTTCCCGAGTCCAGCATTTGCATCCATAGACACAGAATGCCGGACTCTGCCCCGCCCCCCTGGCGACACGTCATTGGATTTGATTGACAGCCGTGGGAGCCAATGGTTGCGCTGCTATCAATCTATCCAATCAAGAGCCGAGACCCCGGCCAGAGAGGGTGTGCGCGTCTCCGGCAAGGGAACAAACGGGCTCAGGTGAGTAAAACGGGGGGGCTGGGGGGCCGGTCAGTGACAGAAGTTTTTTTACCTTAATGCATAGGATGCATTAAGGTGAAAAAACACAAAGGTTTACAACCCCTTTAATTTCAATGACCAGAATAAATTAATTTATATAATTAATATAATTAATAAATTCTCTACACACGATCGGAAAAAGGCCAAATGGAATTCCTGCTCTCAAATTTTTTCAGACGGAAAATGCCGCTAGAGCCCACACACGACTTTTTCCATCGTAATATTCGACCGTGTGTACGGGGCATAAGACTTCATCAGCCAGCAGACAACAGTAGACTGAACCACAATGCTACATATTGTACATAATCAATCATTTACACTGCAGCAGAAAAATATTCAAATGTATTAGGAGGAAGATACCTGTTAGAATAGAATAAGACTTTCAATGAGATTACAAACTAAATTTAAATGTACTTTCATCAGCATCACAAAAAAGAAATATAAAACAAGAAAACATAAGAGGCCTTGGAGAGGTATAGAAGAATTTAGTCTGGCTTCCTTTCTGGTTATCCATTACAGCCACTTGGTTCCGTTATATAAAAACAGGGCAGTGCTTGTACGCTGTGTTCTCATTAGGAGAAGAGAAGTCCATTTCAGGTACGTGCAATATTACAGATCTGCAGATGCTGATTAAAAGATAATGAGTTAGAATCCAGACATAAACCCAGTAAAAATCGAATGACATGTTTAGTTGTATTAAGCTGTTGTAAGCTTAGAAGAATATTTTTTACATTATGTCCAGTATGACAATTGTTTTGTAAATTCATCATCATTTTTATTTGGATACGTATCCTGGACAAAACCAGTTTTCATTTTTATCTGTGAGCTAAAAGGCCCAATTACACTATAAGGACCGATTATTAAAGTGGTAGCAAAGCCCGCTTTGTGATTTTTACCTACTGCTAAGCCTATAATAAGGTTTACCTGTAGGTAAAATGAACATCTCCTGAAGTGCACTAGTTTAGGAGAAATTCACCCTGGAAACATCGGGTGACGTCATGCGCTCTGAAGGTCCGGCATCTTTGCTGCACCTTCAGAACTTCGTGTCTGGCCACTCATACAGCCGGAGCCCACGACTGGGTGAAGATAGAAGCCCCGTCAGCAGTGACAGCACATCGCTAGAGGGCTTCATTCTAAGGTACCATATATACTCGAGTATAGGCTGACCCGAATATAAGCCGAGGCACTTAATTTTACCACAAAAAACTGGGAAAACATATTGACTCAAGTATAAGCCTAGGGTGGGAAAATGCAGCAGCTACTGGGTAAACAATGCCCATCTGTAGCCTCACTGTGCCCATTTGCAGTCTAATTGTGCCAATTTTCAGTCTAATTGTGCCCATTTGCAGCCTAATTATGCCCATCTGTAGTCTCACTGTGCCCATCTGTAGTCTCAGTGTGCCCATCTGTAGTCTCAGTGTGCCCATCTGTGAAGTGCCCCTGGGTGACGTAACTCTATTACGAAACGCGTAGGGCGGAGCGTCACGCTGACATCACCTCGTTTATATTGTTGGAGATCCAGGAAGGACGGGTTTGTCTGTGTGTGTGCCGGCCGGCGCACCGGACTTGAGGCTTTCCATTTCTTCAATTGCTGTAAGTGTAATTGCCGTTTAACTTTTGAAATAAACCGTGGGTTTTATACTATTGGAGCCTCTTATCTCTTTCATGCTACTGGTTTACACTGATGAGTTCCGGTCTATGAGAGGTGGATTGAAGAGTGCTGGGTACTTTTGTTTATGCTCTGGAGGCTGCACATTAAAGAGATCTGCAAGAGTGTCTGAGGGTCCAGGAGAGACACATTTACAACACATGCTTTCTGTGACCCTCTGTAACGGGGGGTCATAGACTTCTGGTAAGAAGTAAATCTACACATATTGGTGGTGGATTGAACACGGCTCACAATCTGAAGAAAATAATAATGCATGGACTTTTTTTTTTGCATAAATTATTTTGACTTTTATCTTAGTTTTACACGGGTGCAGATCATTTGTGTGAACACATTTCTCTCTGGACTATCTCCAAGGCCAATAATTTTGGTCCTTGGTATCACCTTTTGTAAGGGTTTTTCATTTATGGTCTTTTCAATTTATGTTTCTCACAGCACACATGTGCATGGGGTCATGTTCAATATTTTTCACATTGTTAAGGGTATCAATTTTGTTCTCCAGTGCTAACTTGCATATCAATGTAAACAAGCATCTCCCCATTCTGCCTAGTGACAGTGTCACTGTTTTCTGCTCCCTGTGATCGGGAGCTATGATCAGTGACATGCCACAAGTAGCCACACCCCCCACAGTTAGAAACACTCCCCAGGATATACTTAACCCCTACACTGCCACCTAGTGGTTAACCCTTTCACTGCCAGTGTCATTTACACAGGAACCAGTGCATTTATATAGCACTGATTGCTGTATAAATGACAATGGTCCCAAAAATGTGTCAAAAATGTCCGATGTGTCCGCCAAAATGTCGCAGTCACGATAAAAATCGCTGATTGCCGCCATTACTAGTAAAAAAAAAATTATTAATAAAAATGCCATAAAACTATCCCCTATATTGTAAACGCTATAACTTTTGCGCAAAGCAATCAATAGTCGCTTATTGCGTTTTTTTTTTTTTTACCAACAATATGTAGGAGAATACGTATCGGCCTAAACTGAGGAAAAAAATGTTTTTATATATTTTTGAGGGATATTTATTATAGCAAAAAGTAAAAAATAAAACCGCAGAGGTAATCAAATACCACCAAAAGAAAGCTGTATTTGTGGGAAAAAAAGGACATCAATTTTGTTTGGGAGCCACGTCGCACGACCGCGCAATTGTCAGTTAAAGCGACGCAGTGCCGAATCGCAAAAAGTGCTCCGGTCAAGAAGGGGGTAAATTCTTCCGGGGCTGAAGTGGTTAAAGAAGCCTATCCTGCTTCTAACTAACACTGTTTTACTTCCTCATCAGCTCATCCCCCACAGCTATTACCTTTTGTATCAATTGACCCTTCCTTTTTAGATTGTAAGCTCTAATGAGCAGGACCCTCTGATTCCTCTTGTACCAAATTGTAATGTAACTGTAATGTCTGCCTAATGGGTTTACTTCCTCTTTATTTCCCTGCAAAGGTAAAGCATAATGGACTACTATGCATCGCATAGTAGTCCATTATGTGTCACTTACCTGACACAGGAGCCCGCAAAGTCACCGCTGTCCCCTTGTGTATGGCGCCCAGAGCCGATCCGCCCTATATGCGGATCGGCTCTGGGCGGATCGGCTCTGCTCGGGGGCCCCTGGGGCTGCTGCCGCCGCTGTGAGGGCAGCGGTGCCTGGAAAAAAGATGGCCACGGGACCGACATGCAACTGCGCATGCGCCCGCCTTTCCGAAAATTGCCGAGCAGCGGCAACAGCGCTGGCGCATGCGCAGTTGAATTTTGGCCGGCGGCCATCTTTTTTTCAAGCGCCGCTGCCCTCACAGCGGCGGCAGCAGCCCCATGCGCAGTAACACGATGGCGCAGAGTGGCGCCATTTTTAAAAAATAAAACGTCCCCTCCGCAGCCTCTGACCTCCTGGGCCCCCTCCCCCTCGCAGCCTCTGACCTCCTGTCCCCCCTCCCCCCTCAAAGCCTCTGACCTCCTGCCCCCCCTCGCAGCCTCTGACCTCCTGCCCCCCCCTCCCCCCTTGCAGCCTCTGACCTCCTGCCCCCCCTTGCAGCCTTGGACCTCCTGTCCCCCCCCCCTCGCAGCCTCAGACCTCCCCCCCCCCCCTCGCAGCCTCGGACCTCCTTCCCCCCCCTCGCAGCCTCGGACCTCCTGTCCCCCCCCCCCCCCCCTCGCAGCCTCTGACCTCCTGTCCCCCCCTCGCAGCCTCTGACCTCCTGTCCCCCCCCCTCACAGCCTCTGACCTCCTGCCCCCCTCAGCCTCTGACCTCCTGCCCCCCCCTCGCAGCTTCTGACCTCCTGTCCCCCCCTCGCAGCCTCTGACCTCCTGTCCCCCCCCCTTGCAGCCTCTGACCTCCTGCTCCCCCCTTTGCAGCCTCTGACCTCCTGTCTCCCCCTTCGCAGCCTCTGACCTCCTGTCCCCCCCTTCGCAGCCTCTGACCTCCTGTCCCCCCCCCTTCGCAGCCTCTGACCTCCTGTCCCCCCCCCCCCTTCGCAGCCTCGGACCTCCTGTCCCCCCCTTCGCAGCCTCGGACCTCCTGTCCCCCCCCCTCGCAGCCTCTGACCTCCTGCCCCCCCCTTGCAGCCTCTGACCTCCTGTCCCCCCCCCTTGCAGCCTCTGACCTCCTGTCCCCCCCCCTTCGCAGCCTTGGACCTCTCCTGTTGTCCCCCCCCCCCCACAGCCTCTGACCTCTCCTGTTGCCCCCCCCACAGCCTCTGACCTCTCCTGTTGCCCCCCGCAGCCTCTGACCTCTCCTGTTGCCCCCCCCCCCCCCGCAGCCTCTGACCTCTCCTGTTGCCCCCCACAGCCTCTGACCTCTCCTGTTGCCCCCCCCCCCCACAGCCTCTGACCTCTCCTGTTGTCCCATCCGCAGCCTCTGAACTCTCCTGTTGTCCCATCCGCAGCCTCTGACCTCCCCTGGCCCATCCGCAGCCTCTGACCTCCCCTGTCCCATCCGCAGCCTCTGACCTCTCCTGTTGCCCCCCCCCCCCCCGCAGCCTCTGACCTCTCCTGTTGCCCCCCACAGCCTCTGACCTCTCCTGTTGCCCGCCCCCCCCCCCCACAGCCTCTGACCTCTCCTGTTGTCCCATCCGCAGCCTCTGAACTCTCCTGTTGTCCCATCCGCAGCCTCTGACCTCCCCTGTCCCATCCGCAGCCTCTGACCTCCCCTGTCCCATCCGCAGCCTCTGACCTCCCCTGAGTCAAGAGAGGGAGCGCAGCCAGGATGGGGGTCATGGGAGAAGTCAGACATGTATGGACTGTGGAGAGGAAACTATGGGATAAAACCAGAGCCACCAAGCCGGAGCCAACTGACTGAACCCTGCATGATGCACCTGAGAGGAGGTCAGTGACAGCACCGCCAGGCCAGTCTAGGGGGGGTCAATACAATATTGTAAGGGGGCACTGATATAAAGGTTTCCCCCTTATATCAGTAAACCCCCTTATCTTAGTGTTTTCTTTCTCTGGTCACCAGAGTCCTCCCCACATTCCCAGAGTTCCCCTTTACATCATAGTATGCAGGATTCCACCTTACAGTGCAAGGGGGAACTCTGATGTAAAGGGCAATGCTGCAGACCCTGATGTAAGTAGGGAGGCTCTCTGAGGACACTGATGTATGGGGGGCTCTCTGGGGACCCGATGTAAGGAGGGGCTTTATAGGGATGCTCTCTGGGGACCCTGATGTAAGGGGGGTGCTCTCTGGGGACCCTAATGTAAGGGGGGTGCTCTCTGGGGACCCTAATGTAAGGGGGTGCCCTCTGGGGATCCTGATGTACGGGGGGTGCTCTCTGGGGACCCTGCGGTAAGGGGGTGCTCTCTGGGGATCCTGCTGTAAGGGGGGTGCTCTCTGGGGATCCTGATGTAAGGGGTGTCTCTCTGGGGATCCTGATGTAATGGGTGTCTCTCTGGGGATCCTGATGTAAGGGGGGGCTATCTGGGGACCCTGATGTATGGGGGGGTGCTCTCTGGGGATCCTGATGTAAGGAGGGGCTCTCTGGGGACCCTGATGTAAGGGGGTGCTCTCTGGGGATCCTGATGTAAGGGGGTGTCTCTCTGGGGACCCTGGTGTAAGGGGGGGCTCTCTGGGGACCCTGTGTAAGGGGGGGGCTCTCTGGGGACCCTGATGTAAGGGGTGGCTCTCTGGGGACCCTGATGTAAGTGGGGGGTCCACACTCAGATATGTAAAGATAAATATATAATGTCTGTTCTATATTGTTGTACTTATTCTTTGACTGTTTTGTTTAAAGGAGGGAGGATTGTATTGGGAGCGCTGAAGTGTCAGGTGTGACTGTGTGGCAATGGCAAATGGTTTCCATAGCTCACAGCATCACGGGTCAGGTAGAGGGCCCCTTAGCAGAATTTTGCTTAGGGCCCCAGGGAGGTCAGGATCGGCACTGATGGCGCCTCCATCTTCTTGGTGGGTCTCGCGGCTCCGTCGCTGTCATTCGGCGGCGCCAGGATGATGTCACTCCCGCGCATGCGCACAGGAGCCGCCATTCGCGGCATATCGCCGCTGAGAGCGGCCTTCTCAGTGCGCCTGCGCGCCGCTGCCTGTATTTTGGCAAATATCTCCTAAACCGTGAAGTTTTATGAGATATTTCTTTGACCTACAGGTAAGCCTTAATCTAGGCTTACCTGTAGGTCCAAGTGGTTTGTAAGGGTTTACAACCACTTTAATCGCTGCGCAAACTGTTGGCGTTATATAAAACCTGTATAATAATAATAAAAAGGTGTTTTTTTTTTTTTTTTTTTTGTTTACTACCGCTTTATAAAAAATTGTTGTGCAAATGTCCTAAAGTGGTTGTAAACCATTCCATATACCCAGTGAAGTGACTGGCCTCAGGTGATACACAGAGATGACACAAATCCTCCTACATTAGTTGTACCTGTTTATATGCAGTCCTCTCTTGTCTACATTCGTTCAATGTACAGAATTTATAAAGCTGGTCTGAGCTCTCAGAAAACAGGGGGCGGAGAGCTGAATTTATTCTCTTTGTAGCTCAGTGAGCTGATTGAAGGTAAGGGACACTTTCACACAGCATACAGGAACAGAGCTGAGGCTGTCAAACAGCTGGAGATCCCTTCTATGTCACCTTTATTCTCTTGGCGTCAGGAAAACTTCTCAGAAGTGACTCATGCAGATAGCGGAGGAACAATGCAGCAGACAGTAATGACAGTTAGTGCTCTGTATTGAGACAAGTACACACTATAGAAGGATATGCGTTGTTCATATTTCATGCCTCAGGTTTACACCCACTTTAAGCATTAGCACAGGCACAACAAATGACCATTGTGACCTACTGGTGTGCCCTGGAAGGAATAGTGCCAGTGCACCGATTCTGTGCATTGCGCTGTTTCCACCCCACCTCTATAATTACCTGAGCCCTCATTCCAGTGCTGTGCAGATCTGCAGCTCTTCTATCCCCTCACTTCCCACTGCTGTCAATCAAAGCCAGTGACAAGGGAGCGAGGGGGGCAAGGGCCGAATCCCACTGTCTGTGTCAATGGATGCAACAGTGGGGCTCAGAAGCAAGCCTGCATGAGTGCCCCCATGGGAAGCCGCTTCCTGTGGGGGAACTGGACAGAGAGGAGGAGCCAGGACTGCCAGTGGGGGACGCGAGAAGAGGAGATTCAGGGCCGATCTGTGCAATTCCATTGTACCATTGTACAGAGTAGGTAAGAATAGCGATGTTTTTTACATAGTTACATAGTAGGTGAGGTTGATAAAAGACACAAGTCCATCAAGTCCAAGTGTGTGATTATATGTCAGTATTACATTGTATATCCCTGTATGTTGCGGTCGTTCAGGTGCTTATCTAATAGTTTCTTGAAACTATCAATGCCCCCCCGCTGAAACCACCGCCTGTGGAAGGGAATTCCACATCCTTGCCGCTCTTACAGTAAAGAATCCTCTATGTAGTTTAAGGTTAAACCTCTTTTCTTCTAATTTTAATGAGTGGTCACGAGTCTTGTTAAACTCCCTTCTGCAAAAAAGTTTTATCCCTATTGTGGGGTCACCAGTATGGTATTTGTAAATTGAAATCATATCCCCTCTCAAGCGTCTCTTCTCCAGAGAGAATAAGTTCAGTGCTCACAACCTTTCCTCATAACTAATATCCTCCAGACCCTTTATTAGCTTTGTTGCCCTTCTTTGTACTCGCTCCATTTCCAGTACATCCTTCCTGAGGACTGGTGCCCAGAACCAGGGGCGTACCTAGTGCATTTGGCGGATCCTATATCTGGCACCCCCCCCACCTTAAAACAAAAAAACACCCCACTGTGCTCCCTGCATACCTCTGCATCCTTAAATATCTCTTTGTCACTACTGTGTACATTACACACCCCCCCTGCACCTCTGGACCCCTTTACATTACACAGCACCCTGCACCTCTAGACCCCTTTACATTACACAGCACCCCTTTACATTACACAGCACCCTGCACCTCTGGAGCCCTTTACATTACACAGCACCCTGCACCTCTAGACCCCTTTACATTACACAGCACCTCTGGACCCCTTTACATTACAAAGCACCTCTGGACCCCTTTACATTACACAGCACCCTGCACCTCTAGACCCCTTTACATTACACAGCACCATGCACCTCTAGACCCCTTTACATTACACAGCACCCTGCACCTCTAGACCCCTTTACATTACACAGCACCTCTGGACCCCTTTACATTACAAAGCACCTCTGGACCCCTTTACATTACAAAGCACCTCTGGACCCCTTTACATTACACAGCACCCTGCACCTCTAGACCCCTTTACATTACACAGCACCCTGCACCTCTAGACCCCTTTACATTACACAGCACCTGCACCTCTAGACCCCTTTACATTACACAGCACCCTGCATCTCTGGACACCTGTATGTTACACAGACACCCCCCCTAGCAGCTCTGGACCCCCTGCATGTTACACAGACCCGCCTACAATACAGACCCCCCCTACAATACAGACCCCCACCCCTGCACAACCCCCCTACAGTGCAGACCCCCCCTTCAGTACAGACCCCCCCTACAGTGCAGAGCCCCCCCCCTACAATGCAGACCCCCCCCCCCTACAATACAGACCCCCCCTACTACAATGCAGACCCCCCCTTCAGTACAGAGTGACCCCCCCCCCTTCAGTACAAACCCCCCCTTCAGTACAGACCCCCCCCCTACTACAATGCAGACCCCCCCTTCAGTACAAACCCCCCCTTCAGTACAGACCCCCCCTACTACAATGCAGACCCCCGTGCAGTACAGAGTGACCCCCCCCTTCAGTACAAACTCCCCCTTCAGTACAGACCCCCCTACTACAATGCAGACCCCCGTGCAGTACAGAGTGACCCCATCCTTCAGTACAGAATGACCCCCCCCTTCAGTAGAAACCCCCCCCCCTTTAGTACAGACCCCCCCTACAACCCATAATGTACCTACCTCCTCCCTCAGGTCAGGGGTGTCAGCGCGGGACACACAGCACTACAAGGAGGAGGGGGAGGCGGAGCCGGCGGCATCACTCTGCTCGGCTGAGATCAGAGCCACGGAGAGCCGCGGAGTGCGCCGAACACCCTCCCCCTCCTCTCACCTCACCTGCGCAGCCTGTCACTCACCGCGCCGCTGCGCCGCTGATGTGTTATATCAGCGCTCGGCGGCGGCGCGCTGTCACCGCTTCCATCGCGGAGGGGGGCGCCGGCCTGGCACCCCCCCAGTGTGTGGCACCCGGTGCGGCCCGCACCCCCCGCACCCCCCTTAGTACGCCACTGCCCAGAACTGGTCAGCATACTCTAGGTGCAGCTGGACCAGAGTCTTGTAGAGCGGGAGAATTATCGTTTTATCTCTGGAGTTGATCCCCTTTTTAATGTAGCAGCTTAGCATTGCATGCCATTGCTGAGCCTATCATCTACTAGGACCCCCAGGTCCTTTTCCATCCTAGATTGCCCCAGAGGTTCTCCCCCCAGTGTATAGATTGCATTCATATTTTTGCCACCTAAATGCATTATTTTACATTTTTCTACATTAAACCTCATTTGCCATGTAGTTGCCCACCCCATTAATTGTTCAGATCTTTTTGCAAGGTTTCCACATCCTGCGGAGAAGTTATTGCCCGGCTTAACTTAGTATCATCTGCTAATACAGAGATTGAACTGTTTATCCCATCCTGCAGGTCGTTTATGAGCAAATTAAACAGGATTGGTCCCAGCACAGAACCCTGGGGTTCCCACTACCCACCCCTGACCATTCCCAGTACTCCCCATTTATCACCACTCTCTGAACTCGCCCTTGTAGCCAGTTTTCAATCCATGTACTCACCCTATGGTCCATGCCATGATTGTTATTCCTTTACAATCACTTTACGAGATTCTGTCACTAGCAAGTTGTCACCAATGACAGGATCGCTCATGTGACATGGGCCTAACATGAAAGAAATAAAAACTTAGAACAGTTGACAGCTCACACCCACATGAGGGATATTATGTATGAAAGATGCACTAAGAATAAAATGTCTTTTATCAGTATTCCACTGATTTCCGCAGTGAGTGAGTTAGGATTCTGATCAGTTGCTATGGCACAAAAGACATTTTCTTGTTAGCTATCGTCGCTCTTATTAGCAACATTTCATTTTTCTTATTCATGTTACTTAGGGAGAAATGTACATGGTACACGTGCCATACTAAACAGAACCACTAGGTGGCGTCAAATGCCTTGTTTTTTTTTCAATGCAGTTTTATTATCTAAATGCTAAAGCAGTTACCTTTATGACATCTGCCATCAATATAGCAAGCCTGGAAACTAATTGTATTGTTAATATTTTATGTACTCTATTTGTTTATTAGATTTAAATGGACTTACTGCTAACCAGGAAACCCTTACCATCCTGAGTATATAACATGCTGCAAATTAGAAAAATGAAAGCACTAGTATGTAAAATAGAAGCTCTCATGCTAATCATTTGTGCCTGCACCTGCTCCCTCAAGCTTAGGTGTGAACCCGTGGCGAGGAAAAATGTTTTTTTCCGCCTCAAAAAAACTTTTTTTTTATGTATGTGCATAGTAGTTTTAATTTATTGGTACAACCCTAGGTAGTTTTTGTAATTATAAATACACCATGATATGTGTTTTTAATGCAAGCAACATAATTACTGGAATTGATTCAGTATCCGCCCATTACAATGCCCATGTTCAGCAGAACTCAGAGTGGGAGAGAAAAGAAATCAGTTCATGTGCTGACAACAAGCATGCTGAAAGGAGGAAAGAGCGGAGTGACAGAGAGATGAACTTATCACAGTGCTGCTTCTCCTTTCACTGTCCAGTCGCAGACTGAAGGTGAGTCCATGACAGGTTGGGTTCAGGGGAAGGGGAGCTCCAGACTGAAGGAGAGTTTTGCAGCAAAATCTGCTTTATTTTACCTTTTAATTGTCTATTTTAATTTTTTTACTGGAATTCTGCTTTAAGGAAACAGATTTTTTTCTGCAAATGATCATTTAATTATATCATAATTTAACAGCTGCACAGAAATATTCAAAGAGATGAGTGGAAGGAGATAGCGTAGGTGCAGCACTAAGAATTAGATTATAACGTTCAATTTACATCATCATAATCAGTCCATATAAAAGCGTTGAATAGTGGTGATTGATAAG
Source organism: Lithobates sylvaticus (assembly GCA_028564925.1). Taxonomy (NCBI): domain Eukaryota; kingdom Metazoa; phylum Chordata; class Amphibia; order Anura; family Ranidae; genus Lithobates; species Lithobates sylvaticus. The sequence continues at coordinate 80,223,156 of CM053027.1, forward strand.
ATAAAAATAGGAGTATCCAGAGAGGAGCCATCACCATCAACCATTCACACTGCCTCTTACCCCTCAATATGGACCCCCACTAAGGAAGGTCAAACAAGCCTATTCAAAGTTATCCTGTGATGGTGTCACTGGAATTGTGTCCCCGGCTTCTCCTTAAAGGGGTTGTAAACCTTCGAGGTTTTTCACCTCAATGCATGCTATGCCCCCGTTTTACTTACCTGTACCCCCTCTATCTCGTTCCGGGGGACAAAGCGGAGAGGTGGTGAGAGAACCTGGCAGAACTAAGTTGTGCAGGAACAAATAAGCCAACTCTGAGGGAAACAGATGCAGTATGGTCTATAGAAGCAAACCCCACCCCGGCTTATTAGGACAGCTAGCGACAAAGTGGCCGTGGTTGCCACAATATAAGCAGAGACCCTGAGATCTCCTTCTAGCCTTTTCCCCAGAGGATAAATGAGTAGTGCCAACTTGCATGGGCTCATCCTCCTGGAGAAGCTGAGAGGGCTCGGGAAATGAAGAAAAGGTGGGCAGCGTACTAGGGGAAAAGAAGCAAACCTCTCTGTACGCCTTTCCCATAAACGCCTGTCTATACGGATGGCTACTTGCATGGCTTCTTTCAAAGACTTTGATTCAGGGTAGTGTACTATGGAGTCCTTGATAGCATCTGATAAGCCTAACCTGAATTGGCTTCTTAGAGCGGGGTCATTCCACCCTGAGTCAGGTGCCCAGCTGCAGAAATCAGAACAGTATTGCTCAGCGGTGCGTTTATCCTGACATAATGACCTAAGGTTAGCTTCAGCTAAATGGGCATGGTCAGGATCATCATACAGTAAACCTAAGGCCTTGAAAAAGGCTTCAACTGACCCTCTGACTGGGTCATCTGCGGGGAGACTAAATGCCCAAGACTGGGGATCCCCCTACAACCATGTAATAATCAGGTTGACCCACTGTGCTTCAGAACCAGAGAAGTGTGGCTTAAGCTGAAAGTATAACATACACATGGGGGTCACTATAAAAACAATCAGGCTGGTTAACTTCGGGCACTGGCTCCTGCGTTACTGCAGGAGGTGCTGTTACAAGCACAGACAGTTCCTGGACTTGGAATGCCAGTTTGCAAATTTCCTCAGCAAATAAACGGGCCTGTGTAATGTCACGAATGGCACGTCTACCCCAATGCAGGTGGTCAAACACTATATCTAGCTACTGTGTGCTTCACTTATAGCAGCCCTCTTTTCCTTAAGACAAGCAGGCCTACTGGTACTTGGTTGCCCCCAGGACTTATACACAATGCTATAGTGTCTGGCCACCACGCCAAGGCAGATGTGAACTGAGCAAAGCAAACAGATACTACTTTGCAGTTTAGCATACAGATAGGGTGGTACTATGACAGTCCAGGTAAAAGGCAGGCAGAGTTCAGGGAATGAGTAGTAGGAGCACTAAGTGATCCTAACAACTTGGTACTCTGAATTTACACAAGTACACACTATAGAGGGATATGCTTTGTTTATATTTCATGCTTGTGATTTATAACCACGACCACGCTATAGCAAAATTACGACTATGGCGCATTAGGCCAGTTTTGGGAGGGCATCATATGACATCCTTCCGTGATCGCTCCCTGCACACCTGCTGTGGCACGCGAGCGGCGCACTCAGTGATCGCTTCCTTTCCTCACACTGTCATAGCGTGAGCTGATAACCAGCTAGTGTGAAAGGGGAGATTTGCACAGATAATCAGGGCACCGATCATCAGTGTCCTGATAATCGGTGCAGCTCCAACAGTGCCTATCAGTGCCAATCAGTGATGCCAATCAGTGCTGCAAATCAGTGCTGTCAATCAGTGCTCATCAGTGCTGCCAATAAGGTGCCCATCAGTGCTGCCAACCAGTACCTCCTCATCAGTGCTGCCTATCAGTGCCCATCAGTGCCACCTATCAGTGCCTATCAGTGCAGCCTCATCAGTGCCCACCAGTGCTGCCTCCCCAGTGCCCATCAGTGCAGCCTATCAGTGCCCATCAGTGCAGCATCATCGGCACCCACCAGTGCCGCCTCATAAGTGCCCATCAGTGCCGCCTCATCAGTGCCCATCAGTGCAGCCTATCAGTGCCCATCAGTGCTGTCTGTCAGTGCCCTTCAGTGATGCCTCATCAGTGGCCATCGGTGCTGCCTATTAGTGCCCATCAGTGCCGTCTCATCAGTGCACATCAGTGAAGGAGAAAAATTACCTGTTCGCAAAATGTTATAATAGAAAAGTTTTTCTTTTTCAAAATGTTTGGTCTTTTTTCATTTGTCACCAAAAAATAAAAAACCCAGTGGTGATTAAATACTGATCCAAAGAAAGCTCTATTTGTGTGAAAAAAATTATAAAACAGTGCTGCATGACCGCACAATTATCATTCAAAGTGCGACAGCTGAAAATTGGCCTGGGCAGGAAGGGGGTAAAGTGCCCTGTAGGCAAATAGTTAAAGTGCAACTCAAGCCAAAACTTTTTATTACATTTTGGATAGACTGGGGAAGGTGTTAGGACCTCTGCCAAGTTTTTGTTGGTGTAGCTAGCTCCATTAAGCCTCATTAACACTGACATGCAAAAATGAAAAGATGCTATGGTGATGGTTCATCGTTTCATTTTTTTGTGAAAAAGTGAATTTATACTTTAAGTAAAAAACTTTCAGAAGACGAACCTGCATGAAGGATAACTATTACTAACTGGACAGGAAGGAAAGGAAAATCTTTCTGACAGTTGCTTATCCATTATTACTGCATATAAATTATTTTTGTGAAAAATGGGGCAAAATCCAATGTTCTCTGCCAATTAAATGTGTGAATGAGAAAAACACCACATTGTGGCCACAAGATGGTGCTGACTATAATAGGAAATAAGTATGCTTCTCAGCTCTATCTTATAGTTACATAGTTGGTGAGGTTGAAAAAAGTCCATCAAGTCCAACCTGTGTGTATGATTATATGTTAGTATTCCTATCCATTGTGGGCACTGATTGGCATCCCTGGTGGTCTAGGGTGGCATACCTGGTGGTGACATCCCGGTGGCCCTAGTGGCTTCCCTGGTGGTCCTGTGTGGGCATCCTCAGGGGGGCTGCGCTGATAATCAATCAGCACAGACCCCCCCCCCCCATGTCAGAGGAGCAGTGTTGCCAACCGCCAGTATTTTTACTGGCAGCCAGTAAAAAATGGCCACTTTTCTCCTGCCAGTAAATGCCAGTGAAAGAAAAAGGTTGCCAGTAAAAAAATATGGCTGTGAGGCTTGGCCAAAACCATCGGAGTGCTTGCTAAAGTGTGTTCGGACTATGTCGGCAGTGTGAAATGTGAAGTCATGATGCAAGGAAACGGAGCAGCTGGAGCCTCATGTGCAGGTCTGTGGAACAGGAGGAAGTGGACGGGAGTGGACTGAAGGGACCACCTGGCATGGAGAGAGAGGGTCACTGTGACTCTGCATGCCAGGAGGGGACATGTCATGTTGGTGAGGTGCCATCATCATTTGTGCTGCTGCACACTGCTGTCCGTGTCACTGTGAGAGTCAATTTCATGTGTGTGTGCCGCCCATTCTAATTTCTTGCCCTCTCGATTCCTGTCCCTGAGCTACTTATTTACTATATCGAAAATAAAATAGGAAATATGTTTTTGCCTTAATATCTACCTTAAATCACTTTACTAATTGCATATTTCTCTTGTTTGTAGCCTAAATACTGAAATTTGCACTTAAAATCATTTTGTATCTTTTAGATATGCCAGTAAAAACTTGACAGTGCCAGTAAATTTTAGGGTCGTGTCAGTAAATTTCAATCTGGTAGGTTGGCACCACTGCAGAGGAGCAGCCGATCGGCTCTCCTCTACTCACGTCTGGCAGACGCGAGTGAGGAAAAGCCGATCACCAGCTCTTCCTGTTTACATCATGATCAGCCGTGATTGGACACCGCTGATCACGTGGTAAAGACGTCAGAGACTCTTTACCTAGATCGGAGTTGCGGTGTATCAGACTGACACACCGCAACAATGATCGCTGCTTTCTGCACCCCCGGGGGGGGGGCTTAATATCCTGAAGACATCATATGATATTGAAACCACTTTGACGGCATCATTTTGCTATATGGTGGGTGGCAAGTGGTTAAGGACCCTCAGGTGCAGTCTAGTGGCCAGAGTGCAGTATTTACCACATTTACAGATTTGAACTGCCCGAGAACATCTGATTTTGTTCCATTCCAATAGAACACATTTACATGCAGTTTCAATAGAAAAATAGCTATGCTTTTTCTTTTTTCTTTTATAAAAACACACCTTTGTGTTTCCTCATTGGTTATTTACTTTCACTATCATCCAGGAGAAATGCTGTCACTAGGACAAGAAGTGTAGGGAGACCTCTACAGTGGTAATAAAAACTTCAATACAAATTGCTCATCCAAACAAATGGAAGAGGGAGGAAAAAGAGAGGTTCAGGAGCTCACATAGGATGTTACAAGGAGACAGAAGAACACAAAGGAAGAAACAATTTCATAAAAAATAGATCATATGGCCATTATGTAGTGGATGTGTATGAATTATTTTTGGAAAAGGATATTCTACAGTGTCTTTTAATCCACAGAGAGACTTGAAAGCAAAACAATCAGCATCAATCACTTGGTCTGTACTCTCCAGAGCTCCGTATTAATAAAAGGAACATTTACCAGTCTGGATATGATGTGGATTAATGAAAATAGGATGCACCAGTCATAACAAAAATGCTTTCAGCTAAAGGTTTTGATAACAAATAATATACTTACTAAACAAAATAAATAAATAATAATAATATTTAAGGCTGAACGTCTGGAAATCTAAAGTCCTCCCTTCCTATCGAGCTGTGCCTGCACTGCAAGGGTTAACTGCGCCTGCATGTCTAGGGGACTAAAGCTGACCATACATTATACAATTTTCTTGTTCAATTTCCTTTAGATTTACCTTCAACTATGTAGTACAAGGGCCTGCCTGACTGCCTACAAAATTGAAAGTGTTTAGGTGTGACCTCATATTATAAGGTTTTGGTAAATCTAAAGGAAAGTTGTAGAAGAAAATTGTATGGGCAGCCAAAGTACAGCAGTTTTATTTACCCAATCCTCCGCTCCTACAGGCACCTCTTTGCTGCTAGACTCGTCCCTCTTCTAGACATGTGCACAACAAAAAAATTTGTTTATTTTCGTTTCGTTTTTTTTGTTTCCGAAAAAAATTTGTTTATTTTCGTTTCGTTTTTTTCATTTCCGTTAATTCGTAACGATTTGTAAATTCGTAAGTCGTCGGTGTTCGTATTCGTAACAATTCGTACATTCGTAAGAGTTATTTTTTCGTTGATTAGTTTTTTCGTTTATTTGTTTATTCGAAATTCAGACGCATTCGTATTTATTCGTACATTCGTAACATTCAAAACATTCGTAGATTCGTAATCGGAGCATAATTCATAATTTTATGTAATGTGTATGCTATTATTACATTTTAATAATTTACGAATCGAAAAAAAGTTACGAATCGAAAAAAAAGTTACGAATCGAAAAAAAAAAGTTACGAATGTACGAATTTTTTCGTTCAATCCATTCGAAGCACGTTAAGCAAAGCCATTGTAAGAAACACGGAAAATTACGATTCGAAAAAAAAAAAGTTACGAATGTACAAATTTTTTTCATTCAATCCATTCGAAGCATGTTAAGCAGCACCATTGTAAGGGACACGGAAAATTACCAATTCAACAAAAAAAAAAAAGTTACGAATGTACGAATTTTTTCGTTCATTTTTGTTGTTCCTGTTTTCGTTTTTCGGATTTTCTTCATTCGTACATTCGTTGTTTCTAATTCGTTTTTTTCGGATTTTCGTTGTTTTTCAGATTCGTTCGATTCGAATGATTCGTTAATCGGATTCGTACGATTCGAACGAACGAATGAAAATAACGAAAAAAAAACGAAAAACAAAAAAAAACGAACCGAATTGCACATGTCTAGCCTCTTCTCTACTGCACTCTGCCATTCCCCCCCCCCCCCCCCCAACACACAAATAGAGCTTACTTTTGGTGGTATTTGATTACCACTGTTTTTTTTTTTTTTTTTATTATTATTATATAAATGAAAATGGACTGAAAATTTTGAAAAAATATATATATATTTTGTGCTATAAAACATATCCAATAAAAATTTCATGAATTTAGGTCAAAATGTATTCTGCTACATGATAAAGAAAATCCCAATAAGTGTATAATAATTGGTTTGCGTGAAAGTTACAGGACTATGTTTTTTTTTTATACTAGTCAGCGACTTATAGTGGGACTGTGATAGTGTGGTGGACGATCTGACACTAGCTGACGCTGGCTTGGGGGGTACGCTAACTGACTAACTGATACTGACATCAATAGTGACGCTAATACAGTGATAAGTGCTAATACTATACACTGTCACTGTACTAATGACACTGACTGGGAAGGGGCTAACATCAAGGGGCGATAAAGGGGTTAAATGTGTGCCTAACAATGTGTAATGAGTGTAATATGTGCTGCTTTTACTAAGAAATCTTGTTTTCCCTTTTTTCAGGGAGGAAAAACACAGCAAGACCGCCTGTCAGTGTACAGAGCTCTGTGTTATTTACAGCACAGAGCTCTCTTCTGTGAATGATAAAGCCGATCAGTGGGTGTCGGCGATCAATCATTGGCCAGGACACGCTGATCGGCTTGTGCTGTAACAAATCACAACAGCACCAGATAAGTGATCCCGCACACAGCAGCCGCCCTGCGGTAATAAATGTTTGTGGGGTGGTCTGTATGTGGTTAACCACTTAAGGACCAGGCCTCTTTTTTAGATGTGTTGTTTACAAGTTAAAAACATATTTGTTTTTCTAGAAAATTACTTAGAACCGCCAAACATTATAAAAAAAAAATTCTAACACCCTGGAGAATATAATGGTGGTCGTTGCAATACTTTCTGTCACACCGTATTTGTCCAGCGGTCTTTTTTTGGAAAAAATACACTTTTTTGAATTGAAAAAAAGACAACAGTAAAGTTAGCCCAAATTTTTTTACTATTGTGAAAGAAAATGTTACGCTGAGTAAATTAATACCCAACATGTCACGCTTCAAAACTGCGCCCGCTAGTGGAATGGCGACAAACTTTTACCCTTGAAAATCTCCATAGGCGACGTTTTAAAAAATTCTACAGGTTGCATATTTTGAGTTACAGAGGAGTTCTAGAGCTAGAATTATTGCTCTCGCTCTACCGATCGTGGCAATACCTCACATGTGTGGTTTAACTAGCTGAGATCCGCGCTATAGCCAAATGACGGCTACAGCGCGGATCTGTTGTGCCGGGAGCACGTCATATGACGTCCTCCCCTTCTGTGCACTCCAGGGAGCGCGCGCGCGCCGCTGGGGGCGCGCGCGCGCTCTCGCCGTGTCACTGGGCACCCGATGCGCGTGCCCAGCGGCCACGATGTCCGCTGGGCACCCGCGATTGCCCGGTAACACAGCGGGACCGTGGATCTGTGTGTGTAAACACACAGATCAACGGTCCTGTCAGAGGAGAGGAGCCGATGGTGTGTTCTCTGTACAGAGACACACCGATCGGTCTCCTCCCCTTGTGAGTCCCCTCCCCCCACAGTAAGAAACACTAACAGGGAACATAATTAACCCCTCCCCGCCCCTAGAGGTTAACCCCTTCACTGCCAGTGTCATTTATACAGCAATCAATGCATTTAAATAGCATTGATTGCTGTATAAATGACAACGGTGCCAAAAATGTGTCAAAAATGTCCGATGTGTCCGCCATGTCCGCCATAATGTCGCAGTCACAATAAAAAATCGCTGATCGCCGCCATTACTAGTAAAAAAAAAAATATTAATAAAAATGCTATAAAACTATCCCCTATTTTGTAAATGCTATAACTTTTGCGCAAACTAATCAATAATCGCTAATTGCGATTTTTTTTTTTTTTACCAAAAATATGTAGAATACGTTTCGGCCTAAACTGAGGAAAAAAAGTTTTTTTATATATTTTTGGGGATATTTATTATAGCAAAAAGTAAAAAATATTGTTTTTTTTTTTTTTTAATTTGTCGCTCTTCTTTTGTTTATTGCGCAAAAAATAAAAAACGCAGAGGTGATCAAATACCACCAAAAGAAAGCTCTATTTGTGGGGAAAAAATGATAACAATTTCATTTGGGTACAGTGTCGTATGACCGCGCAATTGTCATTCCAAGTGCGTCAGCGCCAAAAGCTGAAAATTGGTCTGGTCACGAGGGGGGTTTAAGTGCAAAGTAATCAGGTGGTTAAACACTGTTTTCATATGCAGGCGCTACTCACGTATGCGTTCGCTTCTGCGCGCAAGCTCGACGGGATGGGGCGCGTTTAAAAAAAAAATTCTCTTATTTATTTTACATTTTATTTTTTTATTTTTACACTGTTTTAAAAAAAAAATAAAAATTGCGTCACTTTTATTCCCATTACAAGGAATGTAAACATCCCTTGTAATAGAAAAAAAGCATGACAGGACCTCTTAAATATGAGATATGGGGTCAAAAAGACCTACGATCGCATATTTACACTAAAATGCAATAAAAAAAAAAAAGAAAAAATTTTCATTTAAAAAAAAAAGAAAAAAGAAAAATGGCCCTTTAAGAGTTATGGGTGGAAGTGATGTTTTGACGTCGCCACCGTCCTGCAATGTCATGGAGACGGGTGGGGGCCATCTTCCCCTCACTCGTCTCCACGCTCAGCCAGCAGAAGGACCTGCTACCGACGGCTCCAGTAAGCGGCAGAGGGCACTGGAGAGCGGGGGGGGGGCCCTCTCCCGCTGCCGATAAAAGTGAACTTGTGGCGAATCCGCCACAGAGACCACTTTTATCTTTTATCCAGCCAAACAAGAGGATCCCGGGGTTATGGCAACTAGTTGCTGCCATGACAACGATATCCTCCTTCAAAATAAGGATGTATATAGGAGTGCGGCGGTCCGGAAGTGATTAATGATACCAGATTGTTCAATACATGACTATACCTTTATCTGCACACTTCCTAATAATGGCGCATCTGGCCCCAGTACTCTGAATTCTGATTGGTTGCTATAAGATATCTTGCACCTTCTCATGGTTCATTGCATTGCTGTATGAAATACACTATATTGCCTTTACACGCACATGAACTTTAACCCCTTCCCGACCAGCCGCTGCAGTTATAATGCGGCAGGTTGGCACTGCTGTGCGAGGCGTTGTAGCTGTACGTCAGCTCTTTAAGACGCTGTAGCAGGAGCACGAGCGCCTGCAGCGTGTCCCCGGAGCCAATGCGCGTGCCTGGTGGATGCGATGACCGCCAGGCACCCGCGATCGATTGCTCGTGACAGAGCGAGAACCAGGATCTGTGTGTGTAAACACACAAATCCAGGTTCTGTCAGGGGAGAGGAGAAAGATTGTGTGTTCTTACTAAGTAGGAACTCACAATCTTTCTCCTCCTCTAGTCAGCCACATTCCCCCCACAGTTAGAACACACACAGGGAACACAGTTAACCCCTTGAGCGCCCCCTAGTATTAACCCCTTCCCTACCAGTGACATTAATACAGTAATCAGTGGCTATTTTTAGCTCTGATTGCTGTATAAATGTCACTGGTCCCAAAAAAAGTGTCAAAAGTGTCCGATGTGTCTGTCGCAATGTTGCAGTCCCGATAAAAATCGCAGATCACGGCCATTACTAGTAAAATAATAAAAATGCCATAAATCTTTCCCCTTTTTTGTAGACGCTATAACTTTTGGGCAAACCAATCAATATACGCTTATTGCGATTTTTTTTTTAAACCAAAAATATGAAGAAATTTGTTTTTAAAAATAAATTTGGGGGATATTTATTATTGCAAAAAGTACAAAATATTGTGTTTTTTTCAAAATTGCCGGTATTTTTTTGTTTATAGCGCAAAAACTAAAAACTGCAGAGATGATCAAATACCACCAAAAGAAACCTCTATTTGTGGGGAAAAAAGGACATAAATTTTGTTTGAGTACAACTTTGCATGACCGCGCAATTGTCAGTTAAAGCGACGCAATGCTGTATTGCAAAAAACAGCCTGGTCAGGAAGGAAGGAAATCCTTCCAGGGCTGAAGTGGTTAATGGCTTCCCAGTCTTTGTTCGTAGGGTTTAATATTAAGTTGGCCCACCCTTTGCTGCTATAACAGCTTCAACTCTTCTGGGAAGGCTGTTCACAAGGTTTAGGAGTGTGTCTATGGGAATGTTTGAACATTCTTCCAGAAGTGCATTTGTGAGTAGGCCTGGCTCACAGTCTCCACTCTAATTCATCCCAAAGGTGTTCTATCGGGTTGAGGGCAGGACTCTGTACAGGCCAGTCAAGTTCCTCCACCCAAAACTCGCTCATCCATGTCCTTATGGACCTTGCTTTGTGTACTGGTCCAAATAATTTGGTGGAGGGGGAATTATGGAGTGGGGTTGTTTTTCAGGGATTGGGCTTGGCCCCTTCTTTCTAGTAAAGGGAACTCTAAGCCTAGATTTCCACTATTGCGACCTGAAATTCACACGATTTTGCCGCAATTTTTTATTGCGATTTTGCTGTGATTTTGATGCGACTTGAAACAATGTCTGTGTATTCTTGAGGTCTATGGACCTCAAGTCGCATCAAAGTGGGACCAAAGTAGTGTTGTGACTTGAAGTTGCACAGATATGAATGGAAATCATTGTAAATCATGTGGTACGACTTGTCATGCGACTTTGCAGTCCCAAGTCGCATGACAAGTCGCACTAGTGGAAATGTAGCCTTAAGGCGTCAGCATACCAAAACATTTTGGACAATTTCATGCTCCCAATTTTATGGGAACAGTTTGGGTATGTCTCCTTCCTGACTGTGCACCAGTGCATAAAGCAAGGTCTATAAAGACATGGATGAGCGAGTTTTGGGTGGAGGAACTTGACTGGCCTGCACAGAGCCCTGCCCTCAACCCGATAGAACACCTTTGGGATGAACTAGAGCGGAGACTGCAAGCCAGACCTTCTCATCCAACATCAGAGCCTGACCTCACATATGAACTTCTGGACGAATGGTCAAACATTCCTAAAGACACACTCCTAAACCTTGTGGACAGCCTTCCCAAGAGAGTTGAAGCTGTTATAGCTGCAAAGGGTGGGCCAACATAATATTGAACCCTACGGACGAAGACTGGGATGCCATTAAAGTTCATGTGCGTGTAAAGGCAGGCGTCACAATACTTTTGACTATATTGGTTATCTTCACTTATTCATCATATTGATGAATTTATCCATCTTTATTGCATTTGTTTACCTGTGATTCTGCTAGCATCTTCTCCTGGTTATTAATCATCTGGATGTCTGCAAAGAGAACACAGGCGAAATAAGTGTCTGAAATTGTAGAATAACTTCTGAACCCCCCAAGCATTCCTATAAGAGCATTAGATTATATTGCACACTGTAATGATATGGGCACCCTGCTGGGAGATAAATTGCATCCTTAAGTGGAAGTTTGGTTAAATTTAGATGGAGTAATTCAGTCTCAGACTACCCAACGATTCATATGTTCATTTTTCTTTGTGTTCCCAGACATATATACAAATTATCATAAATCACAGCTTGGTATGCAGAGTTACAAAGAACAAAAACACTGACAGATGCAGATGTAAAAGAACGCAGATTTAGGAGCAGTCAGACCAACAACATTTTCCAGCATGTGTAGTGTAAGGGTCTACCTCTATTGATACGAATGAAAAGGATTGGTCAGGAAGGCTTTAACCCAGGGGTCTCAAACTGGTGGCCCTCCAGCGCTGTCAGCGTGAGAAGAAAAAAAAGCCGATCACAGGCTTATGTTAAAGGAACATCCGTCCCGAAGAGGAAGGAGGCAATTATGCCTCATCTGTGCCACCTGACAGTGCCCACAGTGCCCACAAGTGCCACCTATCAATGCCCACCAGTGGTGCCAACCAATGCTGCCTAGCAGTGCTGCATATCAGTGTAACCGATCTGTGCCCATTATTGCCACCCATCAGTGCCCATCACTGCCACCTATCAGTGACCATCACTGCCGCCTCATCAGCGTACATCAACGAAGGAGAAAAATAGCCTCTTTTAAAATGTTATAACAAAATATATAAAGAAAAAAAAGTTTACGTAAACGGGTGGCACTGCCCCCTCTGACGCCCTGGGAAAGCCATAGGGATGTCCCCGTGCATCAGAGGGGGGCGGGGTCACCCAGGAACCTCACGGCCTCGCCCTCAGTTAATAAAGAACTGTCAAAGCGAAGACGCGTCATTTGTACCCCATTACCATTTCACACAGAGGGGTAGGCCGGGATCTGAGGGTCCCCTTGTTAAGGGGGGCTTCCAGATTCTGATAACCCCCCGCCCGCAGACCCCCACAACCACCGTACAAGGGTTGTGGGGATGAGGCCCTTGTCCCCATCAACATGGGGACAAGGTGCTAATACTAATTTTGGTATAGGGTTCCCCTTAAAATCCATACCAAACCTTAAGGGGGACCCCCATGCCATTTTTTTTATTTTGGCGCGGGGTTCCCCTTAATATCCATACCAGACCTGAAGGGCAAGACCTGAAGGGCCTGGTATGGAATTTAGGGGGACCCCCACCTAATTATTTTTTATTAATTTTGGTTTGGGGTTCCCCTTAATATTCATACCAGACCCAAAGGGACTGGTAATGGACTGGGGGATCCCATGCCGTTTTTTTCAATGACTTCTTTTATCTGTATTGCCAGGACCGACAATTCTTTATAGCAGTAGTAGAGTACTTTTAAATTACTTATTTTCCTTTAGAAATGTAATTTTGCTCTGGGACTGTTCTAAACACAGGAAACATGCGCCACTTTACAGGCATACTACAGACACCCCCCAGGTATGAAATTTAAAGGAATATTTCACTGTTATTGTTTCATTTTAAGCATTATTAAAATCACTACTCCCGAAAAAACAGCTGTTTTTAAAACTTTTTTTTGCATTGATACATGTCCACTGGGGCAGGACCCAGGTCCCCAAACACTTTTTATGACAATACCATGCTTATGAGCCTTTAAAATTATCACTTTTGATTTCTCCCATATACTTTTAAAGGGTGTTCCACGGCTTTCGAATTTGCCGCGAACACCCCAAATTGTTCGATATTCAGCGCACACCCGATGTTCGAGCCAAACTTACGTTCAACTCGAACATCGGGCTCATCCCTAATCTCCATTACTTTCATAATTTCATTCCTTAAAGAGGAGTGCCCCCTACAAAAAAAAATGTAAAAGTCTGCAGCTACAAATACTGCAGCTGCTGACTTTTAATAATCGGACACTTACCTGTCCCAGGGTCCAGTGATGCGGGGGAACGAAGCCCCCCCTCGTTCCCCGCTCCGCTTGCGGCGCCGGCATTCTTACTGTGGGCACCCGGCTATGGCTTCACAGCCGGGCACCCATTGCGCATGCGTGAGCGGCGCCGTGCGCTGTGATACGACGCTCAGTCATCTGGGACACGTGACAGGTCACAGATGACTGTACGGCGCCGAATTTCAGAATTTCGGATCCAAATTAACAGAATTGTGACAGAGGAAGTCAGCACAGCACAGGGATGGGCACAGCGGGTGTATACTCAGACCCGGGAACTCAGCACAGGGATGGTGGGGACCCCTCATAATGATAAATTCATCATATTGAACATTCGTAATTGTTACGAAAAGTTAACAAACCTAAAAGTTAAAAACCCAGGAAGTCAG
>CM053027.1:80237316-80281384 GCA_028564925.1 Lithobates sylvaticus
GCAGGATTTGGCCCCCGGGCATTGTGTTTGCCACCTGTGCTCTAATAGATTCAGCTTTGTGAGTAAGGTAAGACTAAGGTGAGGTTTTTACTAACACAATTCATATTGTGTAGCTCATTATGTGATTCTATAGGCAGAGGATTTGGGTGTTATTCACTTTATTTAACTTTATATTTAACCTCTGCCATGTTGTCTCTAATGTTTCTCAATGTGACCAATTTAAACTTGGTGGTTTTTCTCCTCCTGTCCAGACTCAGAAGAATGAAGTAATTGGGGTTGATTTACTAAAAATGGAGAGTTTCTGCAAAATCTGGTGCAGTTGTGCATAGAAACCAATGAGCTTCTAACCCCAGCTTGTTCAATTAAGCTTTGGTAATAAAACCTGGAAGCTCATTGGTTTCTATGCAGAAGTGAGCCTGATTTTGCACTTTCCAGCTTTAGTAAATAAACCCCATTGTGTACTTAAAAGTGGGGTATGCCTGTACTCTGCAGATGGCCTACAGGTAACTCTAGCCAGCGCTCGGGTGATAGCTGTTCCCATTATCTGAATATGGCTCCCTCTTAGGCAGACACCATGCATCCTGTCTGACAAAAGCATATTTCTCTGCCACTATGTCTGAATTAGCTGGAAAAAATCTAAAACCTTCAGTTTTCAAAAACTGCCCTAAAAGAAACAAGTCTGATACTCTCCTGGGAGAAAACTTGTATTCAATCTTTTCACCATCTAAATCCTGGGTGTAAACAATTGGCAGGTGGAATTCCTAAACTGTCAATGCCTAAACCCAGTTGAGTGGTCTTTACCAAAGATCATTCAAAATCTCTGTAAAATATGGGGAAATCCAGATGCAATCATCCTGGCTTCCAGGTTCAACAACAAGCTGAGACAATTTGTAGCTAAGACCAGGGATCCTCTGGCTTTCGCAGTGGATGCTCTGGTGATTTCTTGACCTCAATGCAAGCTGTTTTATGCCTTCACTCTGATGAAGAGCCTCCCTTGACTGCTGTGGAAGATAGAGAGAAAAGGGGTTCCAGTGATTCCCATCAAGTTGGCTCAAAAGAACATCATAAACCGACATACTCAGATTCCTGGCAAACAAACCATGACCTCTTCCAAACAGAACAGACCTACTGGTTGAAAGCCCCAAAACCATCCCACTTTACAGTTTCTGGTTTAACAGTATGGGTGTTTTAATGGAAAGGGGTATTTTTGACCCTGTTATTCCAAACTTACTTACAAAGGAAATCCATCTCCCTATACATTTCCATTGCACATGTAAGTCTTTGCCTGGTGTGAGGACAAGAAGCTGAATCCCAAGGAATAATCTATCACTTGTATTTCTGCCTTTCCTCAGTCTGGTCCTGAGTACCCTCAAAGGAAAATGTTTATCCATTTTATCTCAAAAATCTCTTGCCTTGCATTTCCTCAGGCAACTCATTTCTTGGGCATACACCATCAGGGACAGAGTTCCTCCATTCCCTATCAGAGCGCATCCCATCAGGGATTTCTGTGTCTCTAGCTTTTCAGCATCAAGCATCTACATCCCAGATTTGCAAGGTACCAACTGGTCCTCTGTTCACACATTTTCAGATAAGGTGGATTCTCAGGCCATGGCTGATGCAAGCCTCAGTGAAAAGGTGCTTCAAGATGTCATCCAAGTGTTTTTGTTCGGGTTCTGTTTTTTTTCTCCTGTGGGCCTGTTGCCCGTTATGTTTGCTATGTTGTTGCTCACCCTCAGTTTATAGCTTGGGTATGTCACATGGTCTAAAGAAAACAATTTCTGTGCTGTCAAATTAACATAAAAGGAGTTCTGACTTACCTCTTAATTGCTTATAGAGGCCTTAGAGGATACAGGCCCCTCTCCTCCATGTCTTGATTACTCCTTATTGCTTGCTAAAAAGCTGGAGTCGCACAGAATAGGCACAGTTATATGGTGTACTCTGGGGACAGCCCTAGCAAGTTTTTGTGCCCAGATATTCAAAGGTAGTTGCATATAACCCACGGTCTAAAAACACAAGTCCTGTTCCTGTACAGTACTCCAATATAAGGAGTTTACAGGTAAGTCAAAATTCCTGTTTCTTCAAATGCATTTTAGTCTTGATGGCCATAGTTGGAGGAAATGGAGCCTTTAGTTTATGTGTACCTAGGACAGCAGGATGGTAAATATTAACATGTGTACAGTGCACAGCAACGTGCCCAAATACATGCACATATCTTATACCATACATATGGAAAATTCACTAACAAATGTGGTTTGTAAGGGAGGGTATGCCCACTAAGTGCTTGTGTATCTAAAAGAAAAATGTGATTTTTTTATAATGTTTTTTAGAGTACTTTACATCTTTTTTTTCGCATGTCCATTTCATGCAGTAACAAAATCACATTAAATATACATTGAAATTACTAAATGTGACTGCAATCAACCCATAGTACATAAAACTGCCATTGTCCATGCTATGTAGAGGGCTTATGTGCATATGCAAGGTTTTGGCTATGGGAAATGGACAGATAACATTTTAAAGCCTGTTGTTTGAGAATGGAGGTTCTAATAATACACAGTCCCCAGGTTACAAACACCTGACTTACAAATGAATCCTACTTACAAACGGAGGGAGACAACAGGAAGTGAGAGCATATCTACCCCTAGGAAGGGAAATTCACTCCTGAAAAGCCCCATACACACGGTCGGATTTTCCGACGGAAAATGTCCTATCGGACAATGTTGTCGGAAATTCCGACCGTGTGTAGGCTCCATCGGACATTTTCCATCGGATTTTCCGACGGACAAAGTTTTATCTCCTGCTCTCAAATTTTCCGACAACAAAGTCCTATCTGACTTTTTCCGATCGTGTGTAGCGAATTCCGACGGAACAAAGTGCCACGCATGCTCAGATCACATTACAAAACCAAAGCTATTGGCTACTAGCCTCTACGTAGTCCCGTCGTAGGCAACAAACGTCACCACGTTCAGAATGATCGGATTTTCCGACAACTTTGTCCGACCGTGTGTATGCAACATTAGTGTCGGACTAAATCCGTTGGAAAAAATCTGATGGATTTTGTGGTCGGATTTTCCGACCGTGTGTACGGGGTATAAGAGTTATCAAAGGAAAAAGGTGTCTCCACTGAAGCTTTATCACCAATCCTTGTTTCCACAACAACCCAACATTTTCAAAATCCAGTTGTCATTGAGACAGAAAGTGAGGTGAAATCTTCTGAACAGGGACACAGACAGCAAAACAAATGTTACAGGGGTATTAACCTTTCCCTATGCTATACAAAAAGCTTAAGAATAGTTTTTTTTGGCTGGAGCTACACTTACAAAAATGTACCTGTTCCGACATACATACAAATTCCACTTAAGAACAAACCTACAGACCCTATCTTGTTTTTGACCTGGGGATTGCCTGTACTTTACTTGTGCCAAAATACAATATGAGGTTTTTCCTCTGTTTGTCATACAGTATGTGAATATGTGAGTATGTGCCCAAAAAATAACAGCGATAGGCCAAAGGTCTAGTTACAATTGGCCATGGTCTCCCTGAAGCTGATCTCTTCCCAATGACTGAATTACAATGCCTTGAGGTGGCCATCTTGGTAGAAGAAGGGCTTTGCTTCCTCATGTGACATTGCCAAATTTCCTGAGACTAGTGTGCAGATGTACACCTATGAGGCTGTAGGCACAGGAGTACCTATGCATACTCACATATCAGGAAGTGCACTATTATTATTCAGGAGGAATTTAGGACAAACAGTACATTTTATAGGGTACTGCTAGACACAATTAATCTTCCTAAATGCGCCCTATTACAAAGCAAATCTTCACTTTTTGAGTTTAGGTCCACTTTAGGCACATTGAATTGCTGCAGAGTATTTTGGTGATACAAAAATAATTAGAAAAAAAGAATATATCTCTGAATATGATTGTAAAATGATTGTCTGCTTTAAGTATTTCCTTATCTTCGAATAAGCATAATTCTCTCATGAAAATGCACAGCTATAATATCTATATTTATTTTATTGTACCTCTATTTTCTCTAAATTAAATGTAATGTTTTGAATGTGATTTTAGTAATAAAAGGAAAAACAAAAGATTTTGGTTTTATTTGCACATTTTCCCGCTGTCTTTCCCTCTGGCGAAAAGACCTGATTTTAAAATTATCAACATAAACTAGTCGTAAAGCTCAGCAGAGCCTAATATATTTATTTTCAGTTTCATTTAGCACAGGTTGACGTTCACGCAGTTTAAGTGTAAGTGCAGATTGTTTCATGGGGAGAGAGAAATAAACATGTCGGGTGGCAAGGAACGTTTAATGGTTATACGCAACAGCCTGCTGGTCATTAACATGTTCGTATCCTTGGTGGGTTGGCAAATGTCTTACTACAATTAATAGATCAACCTTCTGGCATTGAAGAGGTTACAGAAGAGAACAAAATATTGAAATGCACATTTATAACAACTGGAAATAATCTGAGTCATTCCAGAAGTATGAGGTTCTTTATGGAGTAACAGAGAACATTGAATCAAGTGTCTTGTTTCTTCAGCTTCGAGAGTTCTTTGAACATTAAAAGACTTCTACTATAAACTAGTGCAACTATCTAAACTAAAGAGCTCAGTAAGCAATAGCAACCAATCAGAATTCTTTTTATTTTGGTCAGTTGACCAGCAAATTGTGGGAGAATTATTGTTTCTGTGCTGGATAAGCCTGGATCAGTTCTTGTGTTCAAGTCACACAAAAGACCATATTAAAGTATGAAAAGAGGATGTAAAACCGCCTATACCCACCTCCCAATGCCTGTGTCAATATCTTCTTCTGGTCATTTTTCAGGTTTGTCATCTACGGCCATCTTTATCTGCCAACCCAGGATGACCTAACTCCCAGCATGTGTGGGGGAGTTAATTCATCCCACCACGAAGACATGCTAAGAATGAACAGTGAAGTTTACCAGCAAGTAGGCAACTGGCTTTTATTGCAAATAAGAAATAGTATGGGGTTAATTTACTAAAGGCAAAAGGGCCATTCACTGTGCAAAGGAAGCTGCAATTTATATGGGCATCTTCCCAGAGCTTAGTGAACGTGGTACAATTTTACTTTGCAAAGAATACCCAATAACATGCAAGGAAAAAAAAAAAAAAAAAAACAGCAATTATGCTTGCATATATTTAGATGATGAATGTCAGCAGAGCTTCACCTCTTTCACTAAGCTCTTGGGAAAATTCCCTTGCAAAGTGCAACTTCCCTTGTAAGTAAGCAGTTTGTTGGTCTTTAGTAAATCAACCCTTATGTCTCTTCTGCAATAAACAAAAAAGCATTCCTGCTATAAAAAGTGTCCACAATTGATATGACATTTATGGTTAAATGTTGGTAGGCTGAATCACCTTCAGGCTCCTTATACCTTTTGGAGGCAAGTTGTATTCTCTGGATTTCCTGGCTGTGCTATTTCCAGCAACTTTTCCTAAGGCATTTGGAGGGTATTCCCTATTCATGTTATGCTCTATAACAGTGGTCCCCAAACTGCGGCCCGGGGGCTAGATGTGGCTCTTTGCTTGCCTTTATCCGGCCCTTGAGGCACTATTTCTCCCACTGATTCGAGACACTATTCTGCCAACTGACATCAACAATGGGGCACCATTTCTCCCACTGACACCAACAATGGGGCACTATTCCTCCTACTGATACAATGACCACTATTCTTCTCCCTATCCAAAATGTGCCAGGAAAATTTCCACTCCCGCTGGCCACAGCCCGGCCCTCCTAAAGTCTAAAGGACAGTAAACTTTGTTTAAAAAGTTTGGAGACCCCTGCTCTATAAAGTTGAAAATAAATAAACATTTCTAAAGAGTCTAGTTCAGTTTATTTAAGCCCAAATCTGGCCAAAACTTTGTATTTCTTTAAGAGGGAGTAGAGAGTATGGAAAGTAGTATTTTTAATTTGAGATTCCTGTCTCAAGACAGAAAGTGATACTAATTCTCTCTAATGTGGATAAAAATAAAATAACATTTCCTGTAGAATGTGGAAAGGTCAGAACTTCTGTCAGTGTTTTTAATGCTGTCTGTGCCTTTCTATCCTGGTGACAACCACATCTTCTTGTCACAAGAATAGGAAGTTAGGAAACTGAAAAAAAATAAAATAAATCAAAAACAGAAATGGAATCTCTATCCAAAAAAAAATGTCTGGAGCTAAAGTTAGGCAATAATTAATTTGTGAATGTGAAGAATTGTATATATCTGCGCTGATGTGAATGATTATACAAACAAAAAATCTCAAATCTAAACCCTAATCAGATAAATGAATAATAACAAAAATAATATAAAAAAAAAACGCTGGTGGGGGCGCCGTAAAGATTACAAAATGATTGCACAGAGCAGGTAAGTATAACATATTTGATGGGCAATGGTGAGGCTGCAGATGGGCACTGATCAGGCTGCACTGGTGAGGCTGCAGATGGGCACTGATCAGGCTGCATGATGGGCAATGGTGAGGCTGCAGATGGGCACTGATCAGGCTGCACTGGTGAGGCTGCAGATGGGCACTGATCAGGCTGCATTTATGGGCAATGGTGAGGCTGCAGATGGGCACTGATCAGGCTGCATTCATGGGCAATGGTGAGGCTGCATTCATTGGCAACGGGGAGGCTGCAGATGGGCACTGATTAGGTTGTAATGGTGAGGCTGCAGATGGGCACTGATCAGGCTGCATTAATAGGCAATGGTCAGGCTGCAGATAGGCTGCATTGATAGGCACTGATGAGGCAGCAGATGAGCTCTGATAGGGGTGCATTGATGGGAACTGATCAGGCTGCATTGATGGACTGTGACCCTTATTTTGCTTCAAAGTTCTTTATTTAAAATGTAAGTTTTTTTCCTGAAACTTCCCTCTTAAAATTAAGGTGTGTGCCACATTCCATATTTAAAAAGAACATGTGGATAAAAATGTAAAAATATACTAACCTCACGCCCCATGCACACGAGACGCAGATGCAAACTCTGCTGAACGCGTGTTTTAAAAAGCAGAAACCTGCGTTTAAAAACGCGCGTTTTGCTGTGTTTTCATGCCGCGTTTAGACGCGGTTAGACGTGTTTAGACGCGCCTGCGTCTATAAGCATTTGTAAAGATAACATCATATAGACCCTCCCCAAGCTCAGAAAGCATGTATTATTAACTATTTCTGCCATTTTGATCAGAGTGAGCAGCAGCAGCAGAGAGCAGTTGTACACTTGCATTTGCCTCTCTTTCTGTGCTTTTTTTTTTTTAAATGGATCCCATATTGAATATATGTCAGGAAATGCTCCTGATGTTGCTCTTGATGCGGCAGCAATGTCGTCGCAAATTTGCATGAGAGGTCCAGAATCAGAGCTTGTCGATATTGGACCCATCCGTTGATGGCACAGCGAATGTCCGTTGGATATTTCACAAACATGTATGCATTTCACAAACATGTATGCATTAGTGAGTATATATGCTCTATGAACTCTAAACTAATTCCGACATTTTAAACCAATTTTTCTAGTATTTTTTATGGTTTACCATCATATTTCTGAGTTTTCTGCTCCAAAAAATTGGGTTCCTTTAAAAAGGCTTATAAACGCAAACGCGGCTAAACGCAGGTGCCTGCGTTTAGCCGCGTTTAGACGCGTTTAGCTGCGTTTTGCGTCTGAAACGCAGAAAAGCAAAGTGTCTGAACGCATTTTTTTGCTTCTGGAAAAACGAGGTTAAACGCAACTGCATAAAAACGGGAAAAAACTAGACTGTGTACATGGACACATAGGATAACATTGCATGCGTTCAGGTGCAGTTGAAAAAAGTGTCCAACTGCCTCTGAACGCGCGTTTAACAGCGTCTCGTGTGCATGAGGCCTAAAAATGTTTGTTGCATTGCTGTGTCTGCTGTATAGTATTTTTCTTTTTCTTTCATGTGTTTCTATTTCTTTCATGTGTTCCTAATTTCTGATGAAGAACAGTAATCAGCTGACACTATGAAGCCTACATCCAGTTCACACTCACCTGAAGGAGGTCATCATATTGGGAATCCTTAGGCCCCATGCACACGAGACGCTGTTAAACGCGCGTTCAGAGGCCGTTGGACACTTTTTTTCAACTGCACCTGAACGCATGCAATGTTATCCTATGTGTCCACAGTCTAGTTTTTTCCCGTTTTTATGCAGTTGCGTTTAACCTCGTTTTTCCAGAAGCAAAAAAATGCGTTCAGACACTTTGCTTTTCCGCGTTTCAGACGCAAAACGCAGCTAAACGCGGCTAAACGTGGCTAAACGCAGGAACCTGCGTTTAGCCACGTTTGCGTTTATAAGCCTTTTTAAAGGAACCCAATTTTTTGGACCAGAAAACTCAGAAATATGATGGCAAACCATAAAAAATACTAGAAAAATTGGTTTAAAATGTCGTAATTAGTTTAGATAGTTCATAGAGCATATATACTCACTAATGCATACATGTTTGTGAAATATCCAACGGACATTCGCTGTGCCATCAACGGATGGGTCCAATATCGACAAGCTCTGATTCTGGACCTCTCATGCAAATTTGCGACTACGTTGCTGCATCATCAAGAGCAACATCAGGAGCATTTCCTGACATATATTCAATATGGGATCCATTTCCAAAAAAAAACACAGAAAGAGAGGCAAATGCAAGTGTACAACTGCTCTCTCTGCTGCTGCTGCTCACTCTGATCAAAATGGCAGAAATAGTTAATAATACATGCTTTCTGAGCTTGGGGAGGGTCTATATGATGTTATCTTTACAAATGCTTATAGACGCAAACGCAGCTATACGCAGCTAAACGCAGCATTAAAACACGGCAAAACGCGCGTTTTTAAACGCAGGTTTTTGCTTTTTAAAACATGCGTTCAGCAGAGTTTGCATCTGCGTCTCGTGTGCATGGGGCCTTAGTATGACTCTATGTTCCTTTTTAAACAACAACTCAGCTGTCAGCCTTTCATAAAACTCATTTACTTCTCTGTACACAATGGACAGTTAATTTTATACACACTTTGGTTTGGTGATTGCCATACATAATATCCAATAATTACATCACATGCTTCAATAAAGTACAGAAATGTTAAAGGGGAACTATGTCCAAAACATTTGTTTACACTGGATAGTGTGAGGAAGGGCTAGATTTTCTATTTATTTTATTGGTGTCTTTGCTCCCATTGAGAAAATTCAATTAAGAGCACTTCCTGCATAGTCATTAAGAAGGGAAGTGATGAAAATCTCTCTTATACAGACATAGAGAGCAATAGAGATACAATTTTAGTATGGTGGGGTTTTTTATTTTATTATTTTATTACTGTAGGTGTCCCCTTTGGGCAATTTCCTTTACAGTGTGGTCAATGGGGCAAGAACTAAGGAAAATGTCTCCAAATGGAACCTAGAGAGTAATAGAAATCTAATAGAGTTAACCCTTCTTCATTATATGAAGACATATTTTTTTATACTATGACACATTACTTTACTATTACATTACCACACATCAACATTAAAATACTTTTTTTTAACTAATATTCTAGTGTTTGGTAGCTGATCAACTGCAATATAATTTGGTCAATCCAGTTTACTCATGATCAGTTAACACATATCAAAGTTAACAAAATCTCATTGATTGTTGGTATTATTATTTCTATACAGGATTTATATAGCGCCAACAGTTTGTGCAGTCCTTTACAATTAAAGGGGACAGTACAATTGACAATACAGTTCAATACAGAAGAAATAGGAGGACCCTGCTCACGGAACTACTGATATTTGCTGCTAATTACCAGCTCTGTCCAAATCCCACCCAATTCCTTGTACTGATCAATACACCTTGAAAGTTGTTATTTTTGTGTCATGTGACAAAGATGCTCTAGAGAATATGTCAGCATTAGGGATGAGCCGAACACCCCGGTTCTGTTCGCAGCAGAACATGCGAACAGGCAAAAAATTTGTTTAAAAACACAAAAACACTGTTAAAGTCTATGGGACACAAACATGAATAATCAAAAGTGCTCATTTTAAAGGCTTATATGCAAGTTATTGTCATAAAAAGTGTTTGGGGACCTGGGTCCTGCCCCAGGGGGCATGTATCAATGCAAAAAAAGTTTTAAAATGGCAGTTTTTTCGGGAGCAGTCATTTTAATAATGCTTAAAGTGAAACAATAAAAGTTAAATATTCCTTTAAATTTCGTACCTAGCGGGTGTCTATAGTATGCCTGTAAAGTAGCGCATGTTTCCCGTGTTTAGAACCGTCCCTGCACAAAATGACATTTCTAAAGGAAGAAAAGTAATTTAAAACTACTTTGGGTCTGGTATGAATATTAAGGGGAACCCTGAACCAAAATTAAAAAAAAGAATTGTGTGGGGGTCCCCCCAAATTCCATACCAGGCCCTTTTAGGTCTGGATATTAAGGGGAACCCCTCGCCAAAATGTAAAAATAAAAAATGGCGCTGGGGTCCCCCTCAAAAAGTTTTGGTATGGATTTTAAGGGGAACCCCGTGCCAAAATTTAAAAAAACGGCGTGGGGGGTCCCCAAAAAAATCCATACCAGACCCTTATCTGAGCACGCAACCTGGCAGGCCGCAGGCAAAGAGGGGGGACGAGAGGGCGCCCCCCTCCTGAACCAGGCCACATGCCCTCAACATGGGGAGGGTGCTTTGGGGTAGCCCCCCAAAGCACTTTGTCCCCATGTTGATGGGGACAAGGGCCTCATCCCCACAACCCTTGCCCGGTGGTTGTGGGGGTCCCCTTAATCCCGGATCCCCAGATCCCAGCCTCCCCCCCTGTGTGAAATGGTAACAGGGTACAAATACACCCCTACCATTTCACAAAAAAAGTATCAAAATGGTAAAAATTACATGACACGGCTTGGGGACAAGTCCTTTATTAAAAAATAAAAAAATAAAACTGTCCCACGAAGACTTCTTCTTCTTCTCTTGCTTCGCCGTATGATCGCCCCCCTCTGACGCTACGGGGAAGCCATAGAGATGTCCCCGTTCGTCATAGGGGGGCGGACCAGGTGGCATTGCCCCCCTCTGACGCTATGTGGAAGCCATAGGAATGTCCCTGTGCGGCAGAGGGGAGCAGGGTCACCCGGGGACATCACCGTGTGGCCCTGCCCTCAGTTATAAAAGAACTGTCAAAGCGAAGACGCCTCATATGGCGAGAGCCTCCCATGGAGGCTGGTCGGTGTGTCTTTTTTTTTTCTTTTTCGGTCCGTCAGTGGAGCAAGAGAAGAAGAAGAAGACTTTGTGGGACTTGTCCGAAAGCCATGTCATGTCATTTTTACCATTTTGATACTTTTTTGGTGAAATGGTAGGGGTACATTTGTACCCCGTTACCATTTCACACAGAGGGGGAGGCTGGGATCTGGGGGTCCCCTTCTTAAAGGGGGTTTCCATATTCCGATAAGCTCCCCGCCCGCAGACCCCCACAACCAAGGGCAAGGTTGAGGGTATGTGGCCTGGTACGGTTCAGGAGGGGGGTGCTCTCTCATCCCCCCTCTTTTCCTACGGCCTGCCAGGTTGCGTGCTCAGATAAGGGTCTGGTATGGATTTTTAGGGGGACCCCCACACCATTTTTTTTTTAATTTAGGTGCGGGGTTCCCCTTAAAATCCATACCAGACCTGAAGGGTATGGATTTTGAGGTGGACCCCCACGCCATTGTTTTTTTCAATTTTGGCACGGGGTTCCCCTTAATATCCATACCAGACCTGAAGGGCCTGGTATGGAATTTGGGGGACCCCCCACGCAATTTTTTTTTTTTAAACTTTGGTTCTGGGGTTCCCCTTAATATTCATACCAGACCCAAAGGGCCTGGTAATGAACGGTGGGGAATCCCATGCCGTTTTTTTCAATGACTTTTATCTGTATTGCCGAGACCCGACAATTCATTATAGCTGCGAGTAGTTTTAAATTACTTTTTTTCTTTAGAAATGTCATTTTGTGCAGGGACTGTTCTAAACACGGGAAACATGCGCTACTTTACAGGCATACTATAGACACCCGCTAGGTACGAAATTTTAATATTTTACTTTTATTGTTTCACTTTAAGCATTATTAAAATCACTGCTCCAGAAAAAAAAACAGACGTTTTTAAAACTTTTTTTTGCATTGATACATGTCCCCTGGGGCACGACCCAGGTCCCCAAACACATTTTATGACAATACCATGCATATTAACCTTTAAAATTAGCACTTTTGATTTCTCCCATAGACTTTTAAAGGCTTTCGAATTTGCCGCGAACACCCCAAATTGTTCGCTATTCGGCGAACGGGCAAACAGCCAATGTTCGAGTCGAACTCATGTTCGACTCGAACAGACAGCCCATCCCTAGTGTGCGGTAGTAAACCGCAGCTTGGAAAAAAAATCTCCTGCAAAGGCAATGGCTTAATGTGCTAGTATGCATCTCATACTAGCACAATTTGAAATACTTACCTTAAAAATGAAGCTCCAGTGGCGTGACGTCACCACTGACAGGGCTTTCATCTTCCCCTGGCCTTCCTTCCAGGTTCGGTCGATCCAAACATAAAGCTCATCCCTAGTCAGCATTCACTGGTACAATGCTGTTCATATTCTAGATGTATACATTCTTGCAACATTAATAGGCTTATGCCGAAAGTAACAAAAGGGAGTAATCCATAGCAACCAACCATGATGTATTGTTATTGCCATTCTAAAAACAATGACAAAGGATGAAATCTGATTGGTTGCTAGGTTTTACTGCCTATCATGGCTGTTCTTTATATTGCTCTGTTAAATAAACATATATTTACTGTAAAACCCATCTACATAGAAAATCCTTTGTTATATGATATTAAAGTGTGCAGCAGGTTCGGAAGGATTCAGTCTGCTGTAGTTATGGCATTTTTTATTTTTTTTTGTACAATCAGATTTTATTTAGTTTTTCTTTATTATTACAAAAATGTAAGAATCATAAACCAATACAGCAAACACAATAAAGAGAAAGAGAAAAAAAACAACTGAAAACACAAAGAGCATACATAAATGGTTAAACATCTAGAAGCCCATTAAGCGTGCCCGCAACCTCTGCCCAATACCACTGGAGCTTGGGGCAGTGCCACAATAGGCATATCAGAGACGCCAAATTACCACATCTGGGACAGGCCAGGTCATATCTTAACCTAATAGCACACAAAAATTCCGGGGACCTGTACACCCTAAGAAGAATAAAAAGCTGGGTTAACCAGTGTGAAGGAGAGAGTGAGACAAGGGGGAGGGCACGAATAATCATCTCCCAAGCATGGTTCGAAACTGGCCCAATATCCAGTGTTCCCACTTTGCCCTACAAGCCAAGAGGAGTTTATGTAAAAAGTTCCCCAATAAGGCCAAATAGATGATTGAAATGAGGCCCTTCACTCTGTCCAACACTGGTGCCAAGGAAAACCTAACATGATTCAGTAAAACCACTTAGGGTTCAAGGAAAATTCTCTTGTGAACTGCTCAAAGTATTTAAATAAGCCATTTTCATATAATTGTGTTAGAGTATGTATACCTGCCCTCTCCCACCTCTGAAAACCATGCAGGTGGATAGGCCTGGATGGGAGCCTGTCATTGCCCCAGATACTGGTATAATTATTAGGGGAAGAACCCCTGAGTAACTTAGCTGCATCCCATACCTTAAGTTATAGCACCTTAATGGCTCAGTGAGGTTGCTTGTCCAAATGTGGTGGCATGTAGTGGCAGTCTGGAAAGCTGGATGCATGTGCAGGGGGAAACAGCACATATGACAGGGAAGCTGTGTTCTCAGGCTTTACATCCTGGAGATCTAAGTGAGACAACAAGGAGCTGGGTAGTACGTATTTAATTTCCCCCATAGAGTAGCTAGGGTTCTGTACTGAAGAATTGGATGCTTGTGGATTGGGGTTAAACTTCCCATACCTGGAACATGTTGGCAAGAATTCCCAGATGCAGTTAGCTGTTGTGTACCTGTGACATTTCACAGACTGGCTGCTCATATACCTTACATTTCACTGAAGCTGACACCTGCCACTGCAGACCATTCTATACCTCCTAAGTTTCTGAGATGGGAAAGAGGGAAACCTCATAGCACATATTCATCCTCATTATGCAAACTGTTTATACAGGCTTGTTGAAATAACAAATGCAATCATTTTGAGCTTGGATAAAAAGTTTAGTGTAGTTTAACATTTTTGGCAGTTATATAGAACATTTTACAAAAGAGTTTTGGCTTCAAAATAGGTAAGTCTCTCCAAATGATGGACATTGGGAGCTATGCCATTACACTATTTACACCAATCAGTCACCATCAAAAGTCTGTGTCTTTGGTTAGCTCAGTGCCAGGCAGCTCTGTCTAATTTTTGATTTTTTCTATTGACAGCCCTGTAAAATAAGATCAAGAATACTTCCTCAGGGGAAGGAGCTCTGACCTTTACTATACAGCGTCTAAGAACCTCCTGGGTGCGTTGGATTCCTGGTTCCCCACTGCGCATTGTTGTTGCATCCACCAATTTTTACAAGTGGGGAAGAGTTAAAATTTGTATATATATATATATATATATATATATATATATATATATATATATATATATATATATATATATACACACACACATATCTCACAAAAGTGAGTACACCCCTCACATTTTTGTAAATATTTTATTATATCTTTTCATGTGACAACACTGAAGAAATGACACTTTGCTACAATGTAAAGTAGTGAGTGTACAGCTTGTATAACAGTGTAAATTTGCTGTCCCCTCAAAATAACTCAACACACAGCCATAAATGTCTAAATCGCTGGCAACAAAAGTGAGTACACCCCTAAGTGAAAATGTCCAAATTGGGCCCAAAGTGTCAATATTTTGTGTGGCCACCATTATTTTCCAGCACTGCCTTAACCCTTTTGGGCATGGAGTTCACCAGCGCTTCACAGGTTGCCACCGGAGTCCTCTTCCACTCCTCCAAGGCAGTGGTCGTCTTGGAGGTGTGTTTGGGGGTCATTATCATGTTGGAATACTGCCCTGCGGCCCAGTCTCCGAAGGGAGAGGATCATGCTCTGCTTCAGTATATCACAGTACATGTTATCATTCATGGTTCCCTCAATGAACTGTAGCTCCCCAGTGCCAGCAGCACTCATGCAGCCCCAGACCATGACGCTCCCACCACCATGCTTGACTGTAGGCAAGACACACTTGTCTCTGTACTCCTCACCTGTTTGCCACCTCACACGCTTGACACCATCTGAACCAAATAAGTATATCTTGGTCTCATCAGACCACAGGACGTGGTTCCAGTAATCCATGTCCTTAGTCTGCTTGTCTTCAGCAAACTGTTTGCAAGCTTTCTTGTGCATCATCTTTAGAAGAGCCTTCCTTCTGGGACGACAGCCATGCAAACCAATTTGATGCAGTGTGCAGCTTATGGTCTGAGCACTGACAGGCTGACCTCCCACCCCTTCAACCTCTGCAGCAATGCTGGCAGCACTCATACATCTATTTCACAAAGACAACCTCTGGATATGACGCTGAGCACGTGCACTCAACTTCTTTGGTCGACCATGGCGAGGCCTGTTCTGAGTGGAACCTGCCCTGTTAAACCTCTGTATGGTCTTGGCCACCGTGCTGCTGCTCAGTTTCAGGGTCTTGACAATCTTCTTATAGCCTAGGCCATCTTTATGTAGAGCGACAATTCTTTTTTTTTTTCAGATCCTCAGAGAGTTCTTTGCCATGAGGTGCCATGTTGAACTTCCAATGACCAGTATGAGAGAATGAGAGCGATAACACCAAATTTAACACACATGCTCCCCATTCACACCTGAGACCTTGTAACACTAACACGTCACATGACACCGGGGAGAGAAAATTGCAAAATGTGCCCAATTTGGACATTTTCACTTAGAGGACTTTTGTGGCCAGTGGTTTAGACATTATTGGCTGTGTGTTGAGTTATTTTGAGGGAATAGCAAATTTACACTGTTATACAAGCTGAACACTCACTACTTTACATTGTAGCAAAGTGTAATTTCTTTAGTGTTGTCACATGAAAAGATATCAAATATTTACAAAAATGTGAGGGGTGTTCTCACTTTTGTGAGATACTGTATGTAAGTATAAATATATATATTTTTTTTTGGGCAAACCCATTGGGTAGATTTCCTCCATTCCTGTTTCTGGACCCCACCTACAAGAAATGTGGTAAACTGTTGTCACGTGGACAGGAAGGTACATACATTTTCCCATAGCCCTTAAACCTTCCCCAGTCAAACCAAATCAAACTTTTACCTGAAGTTGAGTGTTAAAGAGGGACTGCCAATCTAAACTCCTTATGTGGATAACAATGACTTTGGCCTGACCTAAGTCTATATTACATGTTTTTCATATACTATGTAGTGGTAAGAAACATTGTGATTCTCGTATGCTATTTTTCATTTTTACAGTGTGATACAAGTAATGGAATGCATAATGAGTCATGAGTAAAGAGTTTAAGTATTATGCTTGATGAAAAGTGCATAAAAGTTTAACGTTTTGAGTACTAAGCCAGTAAATTAAATAGTTTTCTCCGTCATCTTGAAGATTTCAATCCATGTTTTATAAGGCTATCCTAAGAAACGAATGTGTTATATATTAATAATTTCCTCTGAAAAGAAGTGAAATTCTAGATTCACAGCTGTTCTATATGTCCCCAGTGGAGTGTACATCTTCCTTGCTGATAGAAAATTGACCAGACCAAGATTGTATACCACTAGTATCACAAATATCTCTATATAGCATAAAAGTCTTTTACATCTGCTATTTGCTCTAGAAAATGTTCTCTCAATTTACTTTAAAATTTACAGTAGAGTGTTATATTATCTTTTCCACAAGGAATAAAAATGTAAGCTTTAGAAAATATTGAGATGCCAACTATATCAGTATTTTTACTGACATGACACAATGTGAAAAGACAAATGTTATTTTTGGTAATTAGTAACTTACATGTTCACTTATTACAAGGGCGACAAGGAGTTCTGTTCAAAAATGCAACAGAGTAGTTGTGCTTCAGTGTTGATCTCACTCACTGCAAGTTTATGAGGCTAATTTCCTATAGGAGTTGAGAATCTTCACTCAATAAGTAGGTTGAAGGTTTACTTCAGTCATTCAATTATGTGAAAAGCAAATTCCTGTTTACTTACAGTATTTCATCTGCACAGGATTAGGTATTCAAAGTAAATACAGCTATAACTTATTGTGTAAACATTCTCAATTCCTTTAATAAACAAGCCTCTATCAGACTGAAAATAGGGCTTGAGTTTGGGTTTGGTCTGAACCGGGTGCAGTCTGAACCTGGAAGGAAGCTGTCAGTGCTGGGCCAATCAGCTGTGGGCAGGGGTTTCCTCACCTTGTAGTTGTATGTACAAAAGGAAAGGGGATGCTTGTGACATCATTGACCTAATATGGAGATATGGCTGCCTTCCAGGTTTGGACTGAACCCAAGCTCATCCCTATGTAGCGCCCTTTACTTTTAGGTAGGGGCTTTATAGTATTTTTTTGATAGTGTAGGATATAGAGACAGGCAAATTTAGCCAAGGCCGTGTTCCTTACTAGGCCTGGTTGTTGATTCAGGGTTGGAAGTGTCAGAATAGAAGGGGGTGTGGCCGCCTACACTTGGGCTCAGGGATACCTTCTCTGCTTGACAGTGGATTGCGCTGGAGAGAGAGGATTGGCTGAGACCTGAGTGGCAGGAAACCCATGTGAGAAGATTGACCAATGGTTAATTTATATGGTCAAGGGGAGGTTTCTCATAAAAAGGGGGGTCACATGCTCTAGGGAGGTTTGAGGTTCGAGAAGGGAGAGAGTTCAGGTTCAGAGGCTCGGGAGTTCAGAGATCCCGGAGGCGGAGTCCAGGGAGGCCGAAAGCCTGGCCCCTGGAGACGAAGCCAGCATGTAGCGCTGGGGAAATACCGGACGTCCCCATGTGGGGATGTTCCGGGCTGCGTCGGAGGAGGAGGAAGAAGGAGCAAAGCGGTGGAAAAGAACTGGGTGATCAAATTTCTGTGAGTAGAACATGGACTGCTGATTGGGAGAGAGCAAAGGGACTGCAAACACAGAGAAGCTAAATCGGAACTTCGTACTGTGCATCTAAGGAACACAGAATCAAGCACTTTCAAGGACTGAGGGAAGTTTAATATACAAGTCATGGAAATAGGCAGTGATGGCCTGTGGCTTTGAGTTCAACCCCCACAGGATATCCATCAGTCTGGCAGAAAGGATTATTCAGGGTAATGCTTATCTGTCTAACTTGGGAGTGCTGTATCATAGAGAGAAATGGAACCAGGAAAGGATCGCTATAAGAGACTTAAGTAACAAATCTACGGCTATGGATTCACACCCTTTAAAAAATGGGGTCGGATGGGGCATCTCATATACCTCACTGAATAGCCACACAGATTTATTCACAAATAAAGAAATCTAAATCTGGAATTTTGACTGTTTGGTGTCATGTGAGTGCATGGGGGATCGGAAGCGGAGTGATCGGCAAAAGGTAATGAACAAAAAATCAGCAGCCCCCATGGGGGTAGCGCTACACCTATTTAATAACAATATACAATAAATACCTATCTGGGGGTCCCCTTATTGTTAAAGGGGCCTTTTAGATTGCAATAAGCCCTCCGCATGGTACCTCCCAATGTTAGCAAGTAGGAGGAGGAACACTTGTCATTCTCCCCTTTCCTGCCCTTCCTAGTCGCATGATTGGATAGAAGTTCACCCTTAAATCCATACAAGACACAAAGGGTATAGTAAAGAATTTAAGGGAAACCTCACAATGTTTTTTTTTTTTTAAGTTTTCTTTTTTTTTTTTGAATGGGGTCCCCCTTAAAATTTATACCAGGCCTGAAGGGTCTGTTATGAATTATGACAGAACCTTCACTCCATTTTTGTTTTACTATTTTAAACTATCTCCAGCTCTTTTGTTTGCATACCCAGGGATTTCCAGCCATTTAAGTAAATGAGGCAGATGACATCACTAATTGTTAAGGACTCTGCACCTGCCAGCATCCTTAACAACCAGTGACAGCAGAATAGCAGAACAGCGAAAGTAATAAAGCTCTTATACATGACATTTGGCTCCTGTTGAACGGGTAAATGTTCGTAATTTGTCCGAATGCCTGAACAACCAAAGCTTTTTCGAAACTTGTGTTCAGACCAAACCTTAAGCTCTCCCCTAAGTATATAAAAAGTTACAATATCTGCATTCTTCTAGGTGTGGATAAATCTTAGATGATATGTCACCAGATAAAAAAAATGTTTTCCAATGTAGCAATGGTATTTTGCCCAGCTTTTTCCAAACTTAAGCCCTGCAGCCAGGCACACAGTATTTTCCACAGCCAGGTGCACACACAACACTTTCGCTCAATCCTTTAATGACCAGTCTAGGCAGTAGCAGCTGGTGCTCAATATTTAGGTGGGCTAACAAATCTGCCCCCCTCACTCGCACAACTGCCACCCCCCACCCGTGGGAGACGGACGGGAAGGAGGCAATCAGAAGGGAAGGCGGCGATTAGTATGACCTTACCTTAGGAGGCTGCTCCTCGTTCCAGCTTGCAGAGGGAAGAGCCGGGGCCGTTGCTTCTCCTCCTGGCTGAACAGGCATTGCTTCTCCTCCCCAATCGGGTCCCATCCTAAAACCCAATTAGCTGGGAGAAGAAGCAGGAAGACATTAGTGAATATTAATTCGCTAATGTCACACAACTGGATGGGCTCTGTAAGAGAAACCCGAGTTGACAAGCGCGCATTGGTGCACAGGCACGGGCATATCAGGGTATGCACAAGCAGAAGCATGTATTGCCGTATGCGTGAGTGGGGACACGTGCACACACTGGCGCCAGTCAGCCTATTTAAACCAAGCAATAACACACACACATTGCTGAGTGGTCTTTCAGCTTTTTCCTGTTAACCTGTGCTTTGATCTGTTCCAGTTATCTGTGTTTGACCTTCTCCTGTACCTTCCTTTGGACTTCTGCCTGCCTACCTGTGACCTTGGCTTGTGTTTGACTCTGGCCTGTATCCTGTCTCTGCCTCAGCCTTACGTTCCTGTACCTGCTCTGCGCGGCTGTTGATGACCCCCTGGCTTATGCTCCGGCAACGCTTCTGCCTGCTGATCCAGCGACACGGTGTTCCAGTTTCCAGTACCTGTATGGTGATCTACAGCCATCGGGTTCCTGTCAAGCCTCAGCTGGTGTCACCTGCTAAACCGGCCTTCGTGCCACTATATGTCCATCACTCCCTGTCATCTCTATCAGGGGTGTTGGACAGGAGGTGCAAGAGAAGCCCTCTCTACAGCTCGATCTCCACCAGGTACGTAACAGGCTCAGGGCCCAGTGCTCTGCACCATGAGCCCACCCATTTTTAAGCAAATTAGAGCATCAGGCTCGTGTGCTTAAAAAAAAAACATTGAAATCCATGCATCTGGCACCCTGCATGTAGAATAGGGGCCGGGCGCATGGATTAGGGGGGCAGCACCCCTAATCGACCGGCCGCCACTGAGTCTAGGATGTTTTTTTTTGGTAGTTTTTAATTTTGGAGAACTTGGATAGGGTTAGGGTAGAGGTGAGATACTCCAAGAATAAGAACTATGTACACTGAGGACTTGGTTTCTTTCTTAAGCAAGCGATAGACCTCAGCTGTTAGCAGAACTTTTGAGCCATAGAGCAAAGTCCTTTTTTAAGTAGGAGCTATTTTTGAACAGAGCTCTTCAAGACCACCAGCCAGTGCGTCCCCTTTAATAGACCCAGAGCTGACTATTATGCATCAGAGGGGTAGCTAGAGCAATACAGTCCCCAAGATCCCACACAGTCTGTACTCACAAGGGGCCAAGGACAGAATAGGGCCTCCTTCCAATCTTTAAAGGGTCAGACAGATCTATGGTAGACAACTCCCCTCAGTCAGCTTCGTCCTAGCACCAGGGTCTCAGCATTCCTTTTTCTTCAGCAGTGTCAGGGTGATAGCAGCATGCCCTCCCCAGACAGGACTCCTCCACTCTGGGACCCAAAGCTCTGTGGGCTCTAAGAATATATGCAGCCTCCCAGGCCACCTTCAGAGCCTGCCACTCACTGTGGGATATGCCAGGACTGCATCAACATTCATGCTGCCATCTGCATAGCTTCACACCTACTGTCCAGAAACTTCTCTAGTCCCTAGGATACAGAGGAAGTTTATGCAGACTGGCAGCAGCAGAGCACACAGATCAGACCTTACTAGCAGATGGTGGCTGCACTGATTTCAGTGAGCCAGAATATGCTTTTGCCTAACATAAATTATCCACATTGCCTACAGTGTGGCAACTAAATTTACCTATCAAACAAAACTAAATCTAACCTATCTAATACTTAGCACCTATCTATGAGGGTGCTTCACCAGGAATGCCTGACATTTTTATTTCAGTCTTCTGAGGAAAGCAGTGAACTATGTACAGTATATAAGTAGGAAATTAGATTTGTGGGGGCACTTTGCTAATAGTGTCTCCTAGGTGGCCATAATGCAAGAATGAGATAACTGAATTTTTTACAACTTATAAAAAATACTGAAATAGTTTTAATAAGAATAACTAGAGTTATACACGTATGATCCATTCAATTACCAATAAAAACCTTTTTGGAAAAAAAAAAAAGAATAACTTGAGTTTGCAAAATGGCTTGCGTTGCAATTTTATTTGTTATGTCAATTTTTACCAAAGTGGAGTTTTCCTTTAAGATAAACACATCAATAATAATAATAAAAAAAAAAAAAAACATGTTCTAATTGTAAATTCAATATAGTTTTTTTCATTAACAACACACTATGTAAACTTCATGGCACTTCGTGGCAATTTCCTATCAAGATCTTGCAGAATTACAGGGAGGTGGATAATGGGCAGATTTTGACACTTCTGGATGTGTCAACATTTCTCTCTCTGGTTGTCCTCAATGCATGTGAAATAACAGCTAAGCCTGTGATAGCTTCAGCACTCTTTTTTTACATATGTTGATGTTCAGGAGCACTCTTCCTGCACACAGCCCCAGCTGTCAACATGTAATTGAAGTATACTGTATGTAAACCCTCACCTTGAAAAACAACCCATTCAGTTTGAAATATAAATGAAATGCAAAACATTTGTGTATAGATATGAAAAAAAATATAAAATCGTATTTTCCTTTCTTTAAGTAATCGCATAATCTTTTTTCTCAGCTGCAAAAGAGCTTAGGGAAGAGAAACAGCAGCACACTGAGCTTCCCATTGAATAGCTGTGTGTGTGTGTGGGGGGGGGATCATTGGAGGAGAGCAGGTTGAGTTCCCAGCATAGCTAGAGAACTGACCACGGTGTGTTCTCCTGCCTAGTGT
Source organism: Lithobates sylvaticus (assembly GCA_028564925.1). Classification (NCBI taxonomy): domain Eukaryota; kingdom Metazoa; phylum Chordata; class Amphibia; order Anura; family Ranidae; genus Lithobates; species Lithobates sylvaticus. Next base: position 80,259,652 of record CM053027.1, read on the forward strand.
GGTCAGTTGTTAATAGGAAAGCAGAGGGACTGGCAGGAACACCAGGGATCTCACACTAAAGAAGCAATATAGAGAGAACAGGATACTTGTTTATACAAGTACATGGTTAAGCAGACACATATGAAATGTTGGGTAGTGACTGTGTTCAGAGATGCGGAGGTCACCTGGAAGTGTTGGGTTCTTTTTGCTTGTACCTTGCTGCAACTCTAAGCCCCCGTACACACGGTCGGAAATTCCAACCACTGTGTGTTGCATACACACGGTCGGACAAAGTTGTCGGAAAATCCGATTGTTCCGAACGTGGTGACGTTCATTGCGTACTACGGAACTACGTAGAGGCTAGTAGCCAATAGCTTTGGTCTCGTAATTTGATCTGAGCATGCGTGGCACTTTGTCCGTCGGAATTCCCTACACACGATTGGAAAAAGTCTGATCGGATTTTGTTGTCGGAAAATTTGAGATCCTGCTCTCAAATTTTTTCCGTCGGAAATTCAGACGGAAAAAGCCTGCTAGAGCCCACACACGATCGGATTTTTTTGACAACATAATCCGATCGGACTTTTTCCATCGAAAAATCCGACCGTGTGTACGGAGCATAATGCTAAAAAGATATCTGCACAGAAGGGCTCCAGTTTTTACATTACACGTTTATTTTAATAAATAAAAATATTTTATTAGTTCTGCTGACAGGGTCAATTTTTTTAAACATATTAAAGGGGATATTTTTAATGGCTTTTTTTTTCATAAATAACAATATATTGTTGGTGTTGGTGACAGGGTCTCTTTAAAGTGTTTCAACTAATTGTTACAACTGGTGTAGTAGAGTTAAAAATGGTCTCATATTTTGGGGAGTAAACCATAATCTACTGTATGTTACATTCAGTATTTTACTGTTACCCGCAAATTAATTCTGGTAGATATTTTAAAGACATTGAAAGAAAAAAAGCCTTGACCATTATATTACTGAGAAATCCAATGTTTGAACAAGATCATTGGACATTTTTTTTTTTCTTTTTTTTTAAATAGAATTTATTGAAGGATATATCATACAAGGAATAATATCAAAAACATTTTTGTAATTATTCTTAATGTGAGCCATAAAAAGGTCCCCGATTAGATTTTGCATGGTTTTCGGGAAAAGTCTCTTACGATCGATGAAGTTTTAAAGATAAATAAAAGCACATGCGCACTATAATATTGAAGTACACACACTTGACACACACACCAATGAATTTGATTCTTTCTGCTAACAGAACATTCTACGGTGTTATAAGGATTAGTGCCGCAGTTCAACGCAACAAATTAGTATAAATGCCGGAAGCATTCTCAGGTTTTAGGATTAATCTCAGAGGATTGACCATTTCCCATCTCTATACAGTGTTGCAGGCCTGTTGTGACTAGTGGATGGGTAATATGAGTATAGCTGGGATTAATGTTTGATATTCGGTCCCTCCAGGAAATCCTACAGGAAGAAAGTGCCACCAAAAATACAAAACAAAGAGAATTCACTTAGGTGATGAGAAACGTCTTATTTTTCTGGCTGCTACAGTTACTTGACAAGTAAGAGGTTTTTAAATTATACTTTACAGCTTAGTCATGTATTTAATTTACCATAAAAATATATATATATTATTCATACCAAAAATCTAAAACACAGGCCAGTCCACAGACAACTAATATTTTAGTTTTTGCTGAATGTAAGTGTGTTAAATCAACCACTAAATTGATTTTCTTGAATACTTGAATTGCCATAAATGGAATTTGAAAGACATCTATCTTTTGGTGTTTTCTGTAAGTAAAAAAGACTTGGCGCAAAATCAATTATATGGAGAAATGAATCCACTATTTTGGGGGCAGAAATTGAAGCTGAATCAGCTGATCAGCAGTCTAACATTAAATTGTAAGGTTAAAAAAACATGTTCAGTACATCTCTGTTATACGTGTACATTTTCAATATTTTACACCTTTAGTAGGGTTACGAGTATTAGAAAAAACCTGTGGATCTGCCAAAAAACCAATGTGAGCGGAACTACCTGTTTGGGCTGACAGCCAACTTTGAAATCCCAACCAACTTTGTCAGCCCTAGCTGCTGGACTACTGAACTCCACGTACCTTTGCCCCTTTTTGTTGCACTCTTCATACATACATTAACCCCCCCCCCCCCCCCCCACCCCCCCCCCCCCCCCCCCAAAAAAAAGAAAAAAACAACAATGGCTTAACCCTCAAGATCCTACTCAAACATCATGTGTAAATAAAGGTTAGGGAAATATGTTTTTTTTTAAAAAGAGACGTTTCTTGCTACAGAATTGAAAAAATAAATAAAGCTGAGACATGCTCTAGAAGGGAAGGGGGAGTTTGGCCATTCATTTCTGAAGTGCCTAGACATACTCTGTAATACTCTGTAATACTCTGTAATGGAATACAGGGATCAACATAACCAATGAGAGCCATGAGGGGAAACTAGGTGGCCCTGAACAAGTTGGAAGATCAAATTTTAAAAGAATTACACAGAATATGTAGACAGGAACCTGTGGATTTTTTGTTGCACCAGTATTTTGCTAAGCAGGATTCAGATCTGGAGTTTGGTTAAAGATGTATAAAAGGGCATTTGCACCTTCTTTCAGACATATGACTGTAAACCGAACTTCAGCAGAAGATTGGCATTGGAGGCCTTATAGATAAATGACAAAGAGTAACACAGATTTAGCATCTTAGTGAAAAACTCTTCATGTTATTTACCTGCTACTTCTTTGAGGCGGGTGAGTAAAGTGTTGTGATCCAGTGTGTCAAATGCTGCACTAAGGTCCAGGAGTACCAGGAGACATGATTCTCCATCATCTGCTGCTTCCAAGGCATCATCCCATATTTTGAGGAGAGCTGTTTCTGTGCCATGGCCCGGGCGGAAAGCCTGATTGCAGAGGGTCCAGGAGATTGTGTGTGTCCAGATGAAGTGCTGTAGCTGTTGTACCACTACTTTCTCCATAATCTTGGAGATGGTGTTCAAGCTAGTTATCGGTCTTCGGTGGTTGGGGTTTCTTGGATCCAAGTTGGGTTTCTTTAGGAGGGGTTTGACTATGCCTTGCTTGAGGGAGTTTCGGAACAATTCCTTCTTTGAATGACTGATTTATGAGTAGTGTTATAGTAGGTGCCACTTGGATGTTATACGATGTCAGAGCATTCTTTCAGAATGTTTTGTGGGGATTGATATCGTTGGGTGAAGTGCCAGTGTCCCGGAGGCTTCTGATGATGTTTCTTGTGGTCTCAAAATGTGGACTATGGGAGCCCAAGTCTTTTAAAGTTCATTATAGGGCTTTGATCATCAACAGATCCTTCTTCAAGTTTGAACCTGTTTACTGTAGCAAAAAGCAGATAACTAAAATGGTAGGGATTATTCTCATTTTTTTTTCCCTGGAATGGTGGGTTATGGTAAAACTCATACCTAAATGACTATGGCATCGGGGTCAGCGAAAAATTCGATTTTAAAAAAGACAAATGAGGGCTGCCTATAGAATATCTGTGGTTGTGCGATGTTTGAATCGGCTTCCTCACTGTGCCCATTAGCAGCCATAGGTTCCACTGAACTTCAAACTAGGTAGTTAAGGGTTCCCTAGATTTTGGGTCTCTGGACCCAAAGGGTCCCGAAATGACAGATCTTTTAGTGGATGCAGTTGATTGTATTTTCTCTGTTGGATATTTTCCCCTTTCACTCGAATGCTGTCGATTTTGTCGATCCCAGGACCTCCTGCTTTCTAGCTCCTTGTTAAAAAAATCCGATATCCCACTCATTGCAAAATTCTTGAGTTTCGTTGGTAAGGGCAAGTCTAGGCAGGTAGGGTTCATAGTCTGGGCGACTAGTTAATAATAATAATAATAAGAATAGTTCACGATGAGGCGGTTTAGGGCTTTTGTGATGGTGTTTGAGAAGTGTTCTTTTTTTGCTTTGAAGATAGCTTTGTGATATTTCATTGTGAGAGTATTGTAGTTTGTGTGTGTTTTCTTTAGAACAGTTTCTTCTCAGGCTCTTTCAGCTCTTCTGCGTTCCTGCTTCAGTAGAGTAAGAGTTCCATTAAACCATCCAGAGTTTTTATTGCGGATGAGCGTTCTGCGTTTCGGAGCGATTGCGTCTGCTGTTTGTATATAAACGCTTTGTTTAAGGAGTTGAGTGTTTTTTTATAATTAAATACATAGCTTCAGGTAACATTTCACAGATCCCCTGCCAGAAAAAAAGGTTCAGCAAAATTCCTGTAACTTCAAGAGCTTCTGTGACAAAACAATGTCGGCTCCTACCGCTCCATTCCAGAGAGGTTAGTGTGGAGCCCACACAGTGGACACGAAGAGAACAGCGCTGTGCCCAGGAACTGACACATATCCACGTCGAGTGGTTTAAAATATTACATAACACTTATTTAAAAGTTTCCATGATCTTACCCACTCCTAGCCTTCCAAACAGTTGTTATTTTGTTGGATAGTGTATTCTAAACCACCACAAAAGGATTACAACAATACCTAAGCAATTTTGAAGAGTTCCGAGTGTAGCTTCTTCTGAGATCTGGTCCAGTATGTCGTTTGTTGTGCCAGTGGTTCGATTTCTGGAAGGTGTTGTTGTGGTGATTTCGAATTGATGGCGTGATGGTCAGTCCATGGGAAAATGCCTGGGACCTTAGCGGCGGTTAGTTGTTGAGTATGTTGATGATGATATTTTGTTTGAAGATGAGGTCCAGAGTGTGTCCTGAACCATGCGTTGGAGCATTTATCAGTTGTTGAAGACCTAGTTCTTCCAGTTGGTTTATGCAGGATTTTGGGCAGAGGCGATGGGGTCTTCGTGTTGTTTGCCCAGAGATTGAAAAAATCTCCGAAGTTTTTACCAGGACATTTTGTTGGTTTTCAGGGTGTGCATTGAAATAAATTCGGTGAAGGGTATCAGGAGATTTGTCTTTGGTCCTGGTGGTCTGTAGCATAGGCAGTATATGAATGCTGTCTTGGGGTGTTGTTTGTGCGCTATAAACAAAAAAAAGAACCAAAAGTTTGCAATTTTTTAATTTCTGAAATTAAAACATATCCAATAAAAATAATAAATAAATTGAATGTCGTCTAAGCATATATTGGATTGGTTTTCGCAAACGTTATAGAGTCAACAAACTAATGGTAATGTATATATAAAGTAATATATATATATCTATAAAGAATATATAATAATTAATAAATACAGTATCTTTAACTAAAGTAAAGAAAGTGTCTCCATAAAAGGCACTGGTTTCTGTAGCGTGGGCAAAAAAAGTTCTAAAAAACTTGAACTGAACGTTTTTTTTCAGGTAGCAGTGACTTTTAATAATGCTTAAAGTAAAACAATAAAACGTGTAATATTCCCTTTAAATTTCCGTATTGCCGAGCGTAAGGTGAGATTTGAAGATCACTGCTAGGCCTCCTCCTTTTTTTCCTAATTCTATGCTCCGTTAGGATCCTGTATTTTTCAGGGACCAATTCGGTTAGGATGGTGTTGCAGTCAGGTGTTAGCCAGCTTTCTGTGATGAAGAGACAATCCAAGTTGTTTTGGGTGATGAAGTCGTGGACTTCTTGTCTGTGCTTGACTGCCGATCTGGTGTTAATCAAGGCGCATGTTAAGTGTTGCGGCTGAGTTGGGGTCTTCCTTTGATTAGTGGTTGATTGAGGGTTGATCCTTAGTAATTGCTCTTTTTGTAGTATTTTTTGAATGGGCGTTGGCAATGTTGAGGTGATGTTTCTTAGCCTGCGAAGGGTTTCCGCTGAGTATTTGTAGATGCACATGCTGAGAGAGCAAAAAAAATCTTCCTCTTCTTTCTTTAATTTTTTTTTTTTTGTCTCCTATCCGTATCTGGCTGGTTGCATGGTCCACATGCCTTAATGCCTTAAAAAAATAGCAGATTTTTAGTTTTCCTGATAAGTATTCACCTCTAATTACAAGGTTTAACCACTTTGTCGTACACTATATTTTATCACGTCTTTTACAATTTTGTATTGCGAGTTCATACTTTATGACTCATCTGCCTCTGTATGATCTATTAAAGATATTGTACTTATGTACAATACAATACAGTACAGTACTTTTCCATTTCAAAATGAGTTAATAAACATAATGAATGGAAAAAAAGCTCCCTAACATATGGGCTTCCTCTATGGGTCCCTGGAAAAGAAAGAAGTTGAACTGAACTGATGTCTACACTGGCTTTCGTGCTAATCCTAGACGCATTTTAAGCTGGCCATAGTTGGTGGAATCCCCCCCTCCCGGGACAGTGGGATTCTCTGCTGTCAAAATACACCGATCAGCAGCTGCAGCCAATTAGCTGTAGTTGCTGAGCAACAAAAGTTTTCCAGCATGTCTGTTGGACAGAAATCCAGAGTCAGCCACACACAAATCGAATTCCAGCCAGTCCCAGCTGAACCATCCAAATTTCGATCGATTTATGGAAAGTCCAGTATGTATTCTATTACTGCCAATACACAATTCATGATGAAAGGGGAGTTTTGAGTCCCGAAACGCATTGACTATACCTTCTGTTTTTTTATCAAGACTAATACATGTGTACTGGACTTAATGTAAACTTGTGGTGCTCTCCTCCTTTGCATGCCACACAAATGAAACTCACCATTGACAGAATCACTAAAAGACCACTCGCCTTCTCCTATGGTGTCTCCTCCTGAATTGCTAAGCCAGTGGGATTTGGCTCTGTTGTTTTTCTAATGATCATGGTCGATAATCTTTTCTCTGATGAATGACTGAAGAATACAAGGTAAAGGGTCTTTAATCCATAGAAAAGGGAACAATCAGCAATCTAAGCATGCAAGAGTGAACAGAGAGCAGATTGCTGTTGATTGTCAGTCACAGCTCTCTGTTCTTCTCAGCGGCTCACTGAGAGGCTGAACCAGGTTCTGGTCCAGGCATATGGGCTGGCCCCAACTCCATTGTTGTGATCTTGCCCGAGCCTGAATCAGCTCTGTGACCTCAACAGACAGCGGACTTCAGCCCGCTGTGTGCTGAAAACAGGTCACAGGAGTGCAGAACAAACTACACCCCTGTGATCCATAGGAGGAGTACAGCCAAACAAGTTTGGCTGTACTTCTCCTTTAACAAGGTTTGCCTCCCATAGACTTCAATCTGATTCGCCTCTGGGTTTGGGTCTGTTGAATTTCAAACAGCATTTGCCTAACCCTTGACGAAGCATACTTGGGAAGATTCGCTCATCCCTCTCCTTCTGGATCACTCAGTACACAAATACCATTACCTCATATATTTATCCTATAGAAATGTAATTGACACAAATATTTCTTGGAAAATATTATAAACAGTGGGGACGGAAAGTATTCAGACCCCCTTAAATTTTTCACTCTTTGTTATATTGCAGCCATTTGCTAAATATCATTTAAAGTTCATTTTTTTTTCATTTTTTTCCTCATTAATGTATACACAGCACCCCATATTGACAGAAAAACACAGAATTGTTGACATTTTTGCAGATTTATTAAAAAAAAAAACTGAAATATCACATGGTCCTAAGTATTCAGACCCTTTGCTGTGACACTCATATATTTAACTCAGGTGCTGTCCATTTCTTCTGATCATCCTTGAGATGGTTCTACACCTTCATTTGAGTCCAGCTGTGTTTGATTATACTGATTGGACTTGATTAGGAAAGCCACACACCTGTCTATATAAGACCTTACAGCTCACAGTGCATGTCAGAGCAAATGAGAATCATGAGGTCAAAGGAACTGCCTGAAGAGCTCAGAGACAGAATTGTGGCAAGGCACAGATCTGGCCAAGGTTACAAAAAAATTCTGCTGCACTTAAGGTTCCTAAGAGCACAGTGGCCTCCATAATCCTTAAATGGAAGATGTTTGGGATGACCAGAACCCTTCCTAGAGCTGGCCGTCCGGCCAAACTGAGCTATTGGGGGAGAAGAGCCTTGGTGAGAGAGGTAAAGAAGAACCCAAAGATCACTGTGGCTGAGCTCCAGAGATGCAGTCGGGAGATGGGAGAAAGTTGTAGAAAGTCAACCATCACTGCAGCCCTCCACCAGTCGGGGCTTTATGGCAGAGTGGCCCGACGGAAGCCTCTCCTCAGTGCAAGACACATGAAAGCCTGCATGGAGTTTGCTAAAAAAACACCTGAAGGACTCCAAGATGGTGAGAAATAAGATTCTCTGGTCTGATGAGACCAAGATAGAACTTTTTGGCCTTAATTCTAAGCGGTATGTGTGGAGAAAACCAGGCACTGCTCATCACCTGTCCAATACAGTCCCAACAGTGAAGCATGGTGGTGGCAGCATCATGCTGTGGGGGTGTTTTCAGCTGCAGGGACAGGACGACTGGTTGCAATCGAGGGAAAGATGAATGCGGCCAAGTACAGGGATATCCTGGACGAAAACCTTCTCCAGAGTGCTCAGGACCTCAGACTGGGCCGAAGGTTTACCTTCCAACAAGACAATGACCCTAAGCACACAGCTAAAATAACAAAGGAGTGGCTTCACAACAACTCCGTGACTGTTCTTGAATGGCCCAGCCAGAGCCCTGACTTAAACCCAATTGAGCATCTCTGGAGAGACCTAAAAATGGCTGTCCACCAACGTTTACCATCCAACCTGACAGAACTGGAGAGGATCTGCAAGGAGGAATGGCAGAGGATCCCCAAATCCAGGTGTGAAAAACTTGTTGCATCTTTCCCAAAAAGACTCATGGCTGTATTAGATCAAAAGGGTGCTTCTACTAAATACTGAGCAAAGGGTCTGAATACTTAGGACCATGTGATATTTCAGTTTTTCTTTTTTAATAAATCTGCAAAAATGTCAACAATTCTGTGTTTTTCTGTCAATATGGGGTGCTGTGTGTACATTAATGAGGTAAAAAAAAAAAGTGAACTTAAATGATTTTAGCAAATGGCTGCAATATAACAAAGAGAAAAATTTAAGGGGGTCTGAATACTTTCCGTCCCCACTGTATCAGAAGGAAGCCTCTTCTAAAGAAGATGCACAAGAAAGCCCGCAAACAGTTTGCTATAGACAAGCAGACTAAGGACATGGATTACTGAAACCAGGTCCTGTGGTCTGATGAGACCAAGATTAACGTATTTGGTTCAGATGGTGTCAACATGTGTGGTGGAAACCAGGTGAGGAGTACAAAGACAAGTGTGTCTTGCCTACAGTCAAGCATGGTGGTGGGAGTGTCATGGTCTGGGTCTGCATGAGTGCTGCCGGCACTGGGGAGCTACAGTTAATTGAAGGAATCATGAATGCCAACATGTACTGTGACATACTGAAGCAAAGCACCTGTCGTTTTAGCCAATCAGGTGAGCACCTGATTGGCGGAGAGGCGGTTCAGTGTTAGGAAAGCGAATATTCATTTTTTCTGGGTGACCTGCGAGCGCCAAGCATGGCGCTTGTAGGTCACCTTTTTTGACGTCTATTATAGTTAATGGCTCTAATCAGGTGCTTCAAAAACAACCCCCGCCGCTGTAATTCACGAAAAGGGGCCGGGCGACTGAATAGGGGGTGGCAGTGGCGGCCTGGATAGATACATGCAATGCATGAATCTATCTATTAGTGATAGAGGGGTGGCTGGAGAGAGGGGGAGGCACCCGTGCGTCCTTATGGACGCACAGCCACTGCCCATTACCAGTGTGAATGTAGCCTATCATCTATGGAGCAACAAGAATGTCACCCTAGAACAAAAAGTGTGCTGGGACTATAGAACACCTCTCATTATGTCCATAGCATAGGGGAGGTGTTTTGGAGTTCACAGTAAAAACTGTTCAGTTTTGATAAGACTGCTTAAGCTAAAACTGTAGAGCAGTGGTTCTTAACCCTGTCCTCAAGTACCCCAACAGTCCGTGTTTTCAGGTTTTCCTTTATCTTGCACAGGTGCAATAATCAGAGTCAATGGCTTGATATTTTGGACAGCTATTTTATCTAAGAGAAATTCCCAAAACATAACCTGTTGGGGGAACTTGAGGACAGTGCCTTGCGAAAGTATTCGGCCCCCTTGAACTTTTCAACCTTTTGCCACATTTCAGGCTTCAAACATAAAGATATAAACATTTTAAAAATGTTTTATAAAATGTTATTTTTTTGTGAAGAATCACCAACAAGTGGGACACAATTGTGAAGTGGAACGAAATCTATTGGATTTTTGAAACTTTTTTAACTAATAAAAAAATGAAAAGTGGGGCGTGCAAAATTATTCGGCCCCCTTGCGTTAATACTTTGTAGAGCCAACTTTTGCTGCGATTACAGCTGCAAGTCGCTTGGGGTATGTCTCTATCAGTTTTGCACATCGAGAGACTGAAATTCTTGCCCATTCTTCCTTGCAAAACAGCTCGAGCTCAGTGAGGTTGGATGGAGAGCGTTTGTGAACAGCAGTTTTCAGCTCTTTCCACAGATTCTCGATTGGATTCAGGCCTGGACTTTGACTTGGCCATTCTAACACCTGGATACGTTTATTTGTGAACCATTCCTTTGTAGATTTTGCTGTATGTTTGGGATCATTGTCTTGTTGGAAGATAAATCTCCATCCCACTTTCAGGTCTTTTGCAGACTCCAACAGGTTTTCATCCAGAATGGTCCTGTATTTGGCTGCATCCATCTTCCCCTCAATTTTAACCATCTTCCCTGTCCCTGCTGAAGAAAAGCAGGCCCAAACCATGATGCTGCCACCACCATGTTTGACAGTGGGGATGGTGTGTTGAGGGTGATGAGCTGTGTTGCTTTTACGCCAAACATATCGTTTTGCATTGTGGCCAAAAAGTTCGATTTTGGTTTCATCGAACCAGAGCACCTTCTTCCACATGTTTGGTGTGTCTCCCAGGTGGCTTGTGGCAAACTTTAGACGAGACTTTTTATGGATATCTTTGAGAAATGGCTTTCTTCTTGCCACTCTTCCATAAAGGCCAGATTTGTGCAGTGTACGACTGATTGTTGTCCTATGGACAGACTCTCCCACCTCAGCTGTAGTTCTCTGCAGTTCATCCAGAGTGATCATGGGCCTCTTGGCTGCATCTCTGATCAGTCTTCTCCTTGTCTGAGCTGAAAGTTTAGAGGGACAGCCAGGTCTTGGTAGATTTGCAGTGGTCTGATACTCCTTCCATTTCAAAATGATCGCTTGCACAGTGCTCCTTGGGATGTTTAAAGCTTGGGAAATCTTTTTGTATCCAAATCCGGCTTTAAACTTCTCCACAACAGTATTACGGACCTGCCTGGTGTGTTCCTTGGTCTTCATGATGCTCTCTGCGCTTTCAACAGAACCCTGAGACTATCACAGAGCAGGTGCATTTATACAGAGACTTGATTACACACAGGTGGATTCTATTTATCACCATCAGTCATTTAGGACAACATTGGATCATTCAGAGATCCTCGCTGGATCTCACTGGAGTGAGTTTGCTGCACTGAAAGTAAAGGGGCCGAATAATATTGCACGCACCACTTTTCAGTTTTTTATTTGCTAAAAAAGTTTAAAATATCCAATAAATTTTGTTCCACTTCACAATTGTGTCCCACTTGTTGGTGATTCTTCACAAAAAATTAAAATTTTATACCTTTATGTTTGAAGCCTGAAATGTGGCAAAAGGTTGAAAAGTTCAAGGGGGCCGAATACTTTCGCAAGGCACTGTAAATGTAAGTTTTTTTTCCTTAAACTTCCCTCCTAAAAGTTTTTTACCTAAAATTCCCTCCTAAACTTAAGGTGCGTGTTATACGCCGATAAATACGGTAAATAATGTAATGTAAAACCTGTGTACCATATGCTCAGCTATACACTGTAGATTTTATCAGCTGTTTTTTTTTTTTTTCAGGTGACAGGTTCTCTTTAATGCATAATACAGAAACCTTTTTTTTTTTTTGCAGGTGACAGGTTCTCTTTAATGCATAATACAGAAACCTTCAAAATGTTACTTTGGTCTAAACTCGGAAACACAGATTCTTTTCTCATTAGTGTATGATTAAGCCATCTGTTAACCAGTTGCTACACGGCTACGACCATCTATAAATTCCAGCTAAATAATCTTTGCATTTTCCTGTTGAGAGACATCTTGCAGACGGTAATTATTACAGAATGCGAGTTTCACGAGGTGCTAAAACTTAAATGCAGCGCTCAACAAATCTCCATGTTAACTGGGTAGCCTGACCATACTGCAGTGCTGTACACACTTATGGTGGCTAACTTGGCTTATTCAGGAATTGTTTGCAATCAATATTGAGTCCTACATTTTCCAATAAACTGTTATATAAGTTCTGAAGAAAGATCGTCTTGGCGTACAAAATAGTGTGTAATTAAAAATCTATATTTATCTAGGGAATCCATTATGAATAAGAAATTGTTTTATATGAGTCAGAATAGTGTAAAGCTAAATAAATAAGACAAATAATTTACTAAAAGAATAATTTTTATCCTTGCTCTTATTCATTTTAAAGACAAATACATTTTAAAGTAGACCTGGACCTTCCATAAAAATGGAAGGTTCACCTTACTGTCAGTCCTCCCAGACACTTGCTCCTCCAGGAAGCGTCAAAAGCTGGGTCAAGGTATTTTTTAAGACTTTAAGTTTTATCTTTTTTTTTTTTGCGTTTTTTGCTATTTGTGTTAAGGACTGACCATAAAGCAGACCTTCTATATCCATGGAAGGTCTGCTTTAATCCTGACCATGAATAAATATTTGAAACAGATACTTGCTGGGAAAAAACATTTTCTTTAGGACGGTGTTTCCCGATGTTTCGACCTTTTATAAAAACCATAACCCTCTGTTGTTGCTCAACGTCTAATAACATGTGAAAATGTATTACCAGTATGCCTAGTTGCGTACAACTGTTCAAGCAACCCTTATGATCAAAATTGTTGAAAATACCTACTTATATTAGTTTTAAATTTAAATATAAATAATACAACTCTATATTGATATTATAGATTTAGTTTGGGCAATAGAAGGACCCCATGAAGCTGATAGTATCTCTTGCTGTAAACCTGAGATTAGTATACCAGTCATATCAGGTAATTTAATAGTGCTTACAGAGTAAGGCCCCTTTCACACATGCGGACCGTATGTCCGTATTTCATCCATCCGTTTTCGGATGAAATACGGACATACATGCATCCCTATGGGATAGCGGGTGTCATCGGATGAGCATCTGCTGACACCCGATATCGTCCGTCTCCGCTATGGTCTGATTCTGCAGATGGAGGAAAACCCTATTTTTCTATCTGTCTGCAGAGCAGATTGGATGAACACGGATAGACGGTCCATGTTCATCCGATCCTCCATAGAGGAGAGCGGAGATCTGACAGGGCGGTGCCTGCACAGTGTGCCGGGACCGCCCTGTCATCCACCCGGCTCAGCGGGGATTTCAGAACGATCCCTGCTAAGCAAGCGGATGTTTACGGAGCGGATCATTACGGATCCGTCCCGTGTGAAAGGGACCTTAGAACTTTGGTCAAATTTATTTTCCCCATCTATGTCCCATTGCAGAGATTTGCCTTCACTTCCTGTCCCAAAACCACACAAGATGTAAGAGGAAATTTAAGGGAATTTCTTGGGGACCCCCAGGTCACCACAACTAGTGTCCCCATTGTAAGATTTCCCCTCTATTACTTTCCTGGGGACAACCCAAAATTTCGGATTTACTTTTACTTTCACTTTCAATGATAATGGTAACCAGGACAAATACAGAGGGTGAATCTCTATAATGGGAGCACAGACAGCAATAAAAATTGGTTGGTGTTCTAATCCATCTCCACCCAAAACAAAACAAAAAAGTTTGCCTTTAGTTATACTTGAATGTGCAAATGTGCAGAATAAGAAAGGTAAAGGGTTAATATATAGGTCACTGAAGGAAGAGGGGATGGGGGTGAAAGGGTTAAAATTGAAAAAAAAATCTTGGATCTGTAGCTGCTGTGATCTGCACAGTGATCGGGAACCAATGAAAGACTTCCTTGTCTTCAAAGCAATGGCTGTGTAGCATCTATAAAGGTGATTACCTGATGGTGACAATGGTGGACCATACCTGCATAATCTGTGTTTAGCCGGCCACTTGTTGTCCATATCGAAAGCTCATGTTACAGGGTGACAACACAGGATTATAATTGGGGGTCAGTTAACACACCACAACAGGAAGTGCCTGAAAAAATGCTTTCATGGCAGGATCACCAGGTACTATTTTAACCACTTCCCACAAACCTCCATAGCTGTACATGGGTACTTTGACGTAAAGCACCAGGGTTATGGCAGCAGATAGATGCCATAACCCTGGTATTTTCTGAAACGGCGGGCAGTCCTCTTTATGATAAAAGTGGTCTCTGTAGCGGATTCGCCTCAAGATCACTTTTATCGGTGAGCATATGGTACACAGGTTTTACATTACATTATTTATGTATTCACTACGCTATGGTATAGTTTGCTGTAGTCTTCACATAATCATTGCACTTTGCATTGACTTAATAAATATGCCTGAAGCTGGTTATGTTACATGAACCACATTTTTGGCTCCACGTGAAATTCTTGTGATGCCTTTTAATCTTAGGAATAAATTGAATTTTAACAGTATTTATGAGAGTACAATTAGCATGTGCCATCAGCTTCAAAATATATTCTTCTGTACTGTTCTTTTTCTGCACTTTAAAAGTTATGGATATGCTGCCAACAAAGATGTTTACATTTTAAAACTCTAGAGATTTCTATAAGATAACAGATAGCTACCGTATTTATCGGCTTATAACACGCACCCCAAGTTTAGGAGGGAATTTTACGGAAAAAACTTTTAGGAGGGAAGTTTAAGGAAAAAAAACGTACATTTAAGTGCCCATCAATGCAGCCTTATCAGTGTCCATCTGCAGCCTTGCCCAGTGTCATTGCAGCCTTCTTGCCCAGTGTCATTGCAGCCTTCTTGCCCAGTGTCATTGCAGCCTTCTTGCCCAGTGTCATTGCAGCCTTATCGTTTAAAATGACCGCCGCTGAGATACACAGAGCCGGATGCCCTGTGTACTCGGCTTCTCTCGGCATATTTTTCTGTCAATATGGGGTGCTGTGTGTGCATTAAGGAGGAAAAAATTAACTTAAATGATTTTAGCAAATGGCTGCAATATAACAAAGAGTGAAAAAGGGGATCTGAATACTTTCCATCCCCAGTATATGTATATATATATATTATATATATATATATATATATATATATTGTATATTCTTCATGAAGAATCATCATACATTAAGGACAGAGCCTCAGCTAAGAACATTTTTCTCAAAAAATAATTGTTATTAATACTATGCTGATGACCTTATACAAACCAGCTGTGTATATTGAGAGCTTGTACAAAAATATTCTTCTTCACAATAACTGATGCAGAATGTTTCCCTTATTCCTGAACTCTGGGTAAACTTTTACAACTGTTTTATAGCTTGCAGCTCCCTTGTTTACAGAACCTCACCCCGTCTCTTCGCCACGAACACGTATTTATATCAATCACAAAACAACCTTTTGTGCCATTAACCTTCCCATCTAAATCTGCCCTGCCGCATTCATAAAACACAACGATTATTAGAAATGTGCGGCATTACTTTCAGAATTCACCAGAGCGTGCTTTGGCCAAAACACAACCACTAAAACCATAAAAATCTTAAAACATAGCACATGTAGCTTTTATTGTTAATAAAAGTGTAATCTAAACCTTATTATTGAGCAATATTTATTAGATATTGTTTTAATATATCATCCATAAGTTATTGTTTATAATATTTTCCAAGAAATATTTGTGTCGATTACATTTCTATAGCATAAATATATGAGGTATTTGTGTACTGAGTGATCCAGAAGGAGAGGGATGAGCGAATCTTCCGAAGTATGCTTCGCCAAGGGTTAGGCAAATGCTGTTTGAAATTCAACAGACCCAAACCCAGAGGCGAATCAGATTGAAGTCTATGGGAGGCAAACCTTGTTAAAGGAGAAGTACAGCCAAACTTGTTTGGCTGTACTCCTCCTATGGATCACAGGGGTGTAGTTTGTTCTGCACTCCTGTGACCTGTTTTCAGCACACAGCGGGCTGAAGTCCTCTGTCTGTTGAGGTCACAGAGCTGATCCAGGCTCGGGCAAGATCGCAACAATGGAGTTGGGGCCAGCCCATATGCCTGGACCAGCACCTGGTTCAACCTCTCAGCGAGCCGCTGAGAAGAACAGAGAGCTGTGACTGACAATCAACAGCAATCTGCTCTCTGTTCACACTTGCATGTTTAGATTGCTGATTGTTCCCTTTTCTATGGATTAAAGACCCTTTACCATTCTTCAGTCATTCATCAGAGAAAAGATTATCAACCATGATTGTTAGAAAGGGGACAACAACAGAGCCAAATCCCACTGGCTTAGCAATTCAGGAGGAGACACCATAGGAGAAGGTGAGTGGTCTTTTAGTGATTCTGCCAATGGTGAGTTTCATTTGTGTGGCATGCAAAGGAGGAGAGCACCACAAGTTTACATTAAGTCCAGTACACATGTATTAGTCTTGATAAAAAAACAGAAGGTATAGTCAATGCGTTTTGGGGACTCAAACTTCCCCTTTCATCATGAATTGTGTATTGGCAGTAATAGAATACATTCTGGACTGTAAAGCTTTCCAAAAAATCGATCGAAATTTGGATGGTTCAGCAGGGACTGGCTGGACTTCGATTTGTGTGTGGCTGACTCTGGATTTCTGTCCAACAGACATGCTGGAAAACTTTTGTTGCTCAGCAACTACAGCTAATTGGCTGCAGCTGCTGATCGGTGTATTTTGACAGCAGAGAATCCCACTGTCCCAGTAGGGGGGAGGGGGGGATTCCACCAACTATGGCAAGCTTAAAACACGTCTAGGATTAGCATGAAAGGCAGTGTAGACATCAGTTCAGTTCAACTTCTTTGGACCTTTCCAGGAACCCATAGAGGAAGCCCATATGTTAGGGAGCTTTTTTTCCATTCATTATGTTTATTAACTCATTTTTAAATGGAAAAGTACTGTACTGTATTGTATTGTACAATATCTTTAATAGATCATACAGAGGCAGATGAGTCATAAAGTAGGAACTCGCAATACAAAATTGTAAAAGACGTGATAAAATATAGTGTACGACAAAGTGGTTAAACCTTGTAATCAGAGGTAAATAATTTTCAGGAAAAACTAAAAATCTGGTAATTTTTTAAGGCATTAAGGCAAGTGGACCATGCAACCAGCCAGATACGGATTGGAGACAAAAAAAAAAATGAAAGAAAGAAGAGGAAGAGTTCTGGACCTGGAGATCTCCAAGAGTCTCAAGACCTAAACAAAATTATTTAGAGAGCTGGATATGCATATACTGAGTCTAGGGGTCCCGCATTTTTTCAAATTGTGTCTTAGTAACAATGATAATACTAGCAATTTTGTGTGTACTATGATCAAAGAACACTTACCATTAGACCTGGATAGGGAAACCCAAGACTTCTTCCACGCACCATCTATGGTTATTTTGTCTGACAAAAAAAAAGGATTAATCTTTGAAGGAAACCTGTTGTGGCATACTCAATCTTGTAACTCTCCAAAAACAAAAATCCTGTTCCAAAACCCATTAATTGTGGGACATTCCCACCATGTATGAAGCCTGGTGCCCTGTACATTACACTCTCTAAAGCATAGAGGTGAGGAACTGGGATATAACTTGGCCAGGTGAGAAGGGACAAGGTACCACCTCGTCAGAATTTAAGATTAGCTTCCAGTAAAGAAATCCCTTGAAAGGAAGACCGATAATGTTTATGCCATTGATCTAGTTCTGTCTCCACAGAGAGGTGTCTGCCCCAATCCGCCATATAAGATAATTTTATGGGGGCATCCAGCAATAGCTTATAGATTGTGAATATACAGTACCTCCCCACTGACCCAACCCCTGTGTACGCCATACTTCGTAGGGTGCACAGCGAGGTGGTTCTGATGGACCGGACCAAGAATGTTAAAAAAACAAAAATGAAATTCTCAGATTGAAGCATTTCCAATATATCCAAACAATGTTGTAAAGTGAAGGGATCCATGGAGTTAAAAAAAAAAGATCAATCTTATTAAAGGCCTAACTAAGCCACCACTTAGATGCCCTGGCATCTAGTCCCGGGGAACATAGGATTATTGAAAATATGTGCTAAGTGACAAAAGGAAAAAGTAATAAGTGCTAACAAATGAGAAAGTGTTGATGCTAAAATACTGTAGGTGGTCTTAAGTTCATCCACTAGAAAATCTATGGTGTAGGTGCAAATCGCTTGTCTCTCTATCTGAACCCAGTGAGGTTTTTGCCCCTCTAGAAAAAAACTACAGACAGCCGGGTCAGTTTTGCTGCTTGATAGACCCACAAATTCAAAACCCTAATGCCGCGTACACACGAAGGGACTATCCCGCGGGGATTATCCGCTGGACTCAAGTCCACCGGACAATCCCCTCGTGAGTGGGCGTCGGCGGACTTTTGGTGCCAAAAGTCCGGCGGACTAGGTTTTAAGTTTTGTTTTAAAATTGTCCCCTGGACTTGGCAGTCCGGCAGACAATCTGGCAGTCCGGCGGACAATCTGGCAGTCCGGCGGACAATCCCGCCGTTAGTAAGGCTAGTCCGCCGGACTTTTGAAATGAACGGACTTGCCGCTCATCGGAAAGGTCCGTTCATTTAGCACGTGACTTCAGGTATACGTAGCTAGCGTAGGCAGTGAATGCCGCCGCGCTAGCTCCGTCACCTGGCATTGATTTAAAGGGACTCCCCACGCCGAAAAACGGCGTGGGGGTCCCCCCCAAATCCATCTCAGACCCTTATCCGAGCACGCAGCCCGGCAGGCCAGGAAAGGGGTGGGGACGAGCGAGTGCACCCCCCTCCTGAGCCATACCAGGCCGCGTGCCCTCAACAGGGGGGTGCCCTGAGGAAAGGGGGGCCGTGCGGCCCCCCCACCCCACAAGCACCTTGTCCCCATGTTGATGAGGACAAGGGCCTCTTCCCGACAACCCTGGCCGTTGATTGTCGGGGTCTGCGGGCGGGGGCTTATCGGAATCCGGGAGCCCCCTTTAATAAGGGGGC
Source organism: Lithobates sylvaticus (assembly GCA_028564925.1). Lineage (NCBI taxonomy): Eukaryota > Metazoa > Chordata > Amphibia > Anura > Ranidae > Lithobates > Lithobates sylvaticus. The sequence continues at coordinate 80,278,709 of CM053027.1, forward strand.
CCCCAGATTCCCGGCCCCCCACCCTATGTGAATGAGTATGGGGTTACGATGTACCCCTACCCATTCACCTAAGGTGTAAAATGTAAAGTAAAAAAAATCACACAATTTTGAAAAAATATTTTATTGCACTGCTCCGGTGGTCTTCTTCCGTCTTGGGGGTCTTCTCGCCGGACTCCTCCGCCATTCACCTAGCTCTTTTACCGAGCGGAGAAGTCCGGCTACCTTCTTCGTCGTCGCCGCCGTCGTCTGGGGGTCTCGATCCGCCTTCGGGGGTCTTCCAGGGGCTCTTCTGTTCTTGCCGCGGTCGTCGTTTTCCTGGTATGGCTCAGGAGGGGGGGGGGGGGGCGCTTGCTCGTCCCCACCGCCTTTCCTGGCCTGCCGGGCTGCGTGCTCGGATAAGGGTCTGAGACTGATTTGGGGGGGACCCCCACGCCATTTTTCGGCGTGGGGAGTCCCTTTAAATCCATGCCAGGTGACGGAGCTAGCGCAGCGGCATTCACTGCCTACGCTAGCTACGTATACCTGAAGTTACGTTCTAAATGAACGGACTGCTCCGTGTGTGGCAAGTCCGTTCATTTTCAAAAGTCCCGCGGACTTTGTCCGGCGGATTGTCCGCCGGAGAAGTCCGGGCGTGTGTGGGAAAGTCACATGCTCAGAAGTCCGGGCGTGTGTGTGGGGAAGTCCCGCCGGACTAGGTCCGGTGGACAATCCGCTGGACTAGGTCCAGCGGACAAAGTCCGAACGTGTGTACGTGGCATTAGGCTACCATAAGATTTGGGGAAAAAAACACCTGCTTAGCAAACCTATGTCCCTTCTTGCCCCATATACTGTAGGGTGAATCAAGTGCGAAATTTCAACAGGGTGGATCCTTCAATAGCTACCGGTAAAGATAATATTGTAGGCCAAAGAGTCATTTTTACCATATGAACTCTACCCATCCAGGACAGATCATGAATCAACCATTTGTTCAAGTCATCTTCTAGTCAAGTGGGATAATTTTGCTGGTATAGCTGGGATATAGTAGTAAGGTGGGTTCCCAAATACTGGATATAGCCATCTCTCCAAATAAAAGGAAAGCAGAGTGGCTCTGATGTGCTGGATAGTACGTGATCCTGCATTTTCGGGTAGAGGACGTGCATGTGCATTGCTTCTGCTGTGAAAGTCTTAGCAGAGGAGGACCGGGGGGACTCGTCACCTGACCCCGCCCCACTCTGGCGCAACACAAGGGGAAAGCTGGGCTTCCCCAGTGACGTACGAGTGACCCCGCCCCCCTCTGATGTAACGCAGGTTTCCGTTACATCAGAGGGGGGCGGGGTCAGGTGAGGGAGTGGCCCGGTCCTCCTCTGCTAAGAGGATCCCCTCAGTGTCTCCGTGGAGACAGGACGCGCAGCGCTGGACGTCGGAAGAGATCAGCCATCGCTGGACCTCGGAGCAGAGACCACCCAAATGGATTACCACCGCTGGAATCTTTTTTTTTTATTTATTTTTTAATAAAGGACTTTTCCCAATGGTGTCAGTGTGTTTTTTAACTATTTTTACACTTTCTTTGTGTAATGGTAGGGTACCCCCCTACCATTTCAAACAGGGGGGGCGGGATCTGGGGGTCCCCTTGTTAAAGGGGGCTTCCAGATTCTGATAAGCCCCCCACCCGCAGACCCCCACAACCACCGGGCAAGGGTTGTGGGGAAGAGACCCTTCTCCTCATCAACATGGGGACATGGTGCTTTGAGGGGTCACAGACCCCCAAAGCATCCTCCCAATGTTGAGGGCATGTGGCCTGGTACGGTTCAGGAGGGGGGGCGCTCTCGTCCCCCCCATCTTTTCCTGTGGCATGCCAGGTTGCGTGCTCGGATAAGGGTCTGGTATGGATATTTAGGGGGAACCCCACGTCATTTTTTTTTTAATTTGACCCGGGGTTCCCCTTAATATCCATACCAGACCTGAAGGGCCTGGTAATTGAATTTCGGGGGAACCCCACGCTTTTTTTTTTTTTTTTTATCAATGACTGTTCTCTGTATTACGGGAGCCAACAATTCATTATAGCCGCGAGTGATTTTAAATAGCTTTTTTTCCTGCAAAAATTACACTTTGTGCAGGGACAGTTCTAAGCACGGGAAACATGCGCCCCTTTACATGCATACTATACACACCCCCCAGGTACGAAATTTAAAGGAATATTACACTTTTATTGTTTCACTTTAAGCATTATTAAAATCACTGCTCCTGAAAAAAACGTCAGTTTTTAAAACTTTTTTTTGCATTGATACATGTCCCCTGGGGCAGGACCCAGGTCCCCAAACACTTTTTATGACAATAACTTGCATATAGGCTTTTAAAATTAGCACTTTTCGAATTTTCCGCGAACACCCCAAATTGTTCGATGTTCGATGAACAAGCGAACAGGCAATATTCCCAGCCAGTGTCATTAGTACAGTGACAGTGCATAGCACTGATCACTGTATTAGTGTCACTGGTTCCCACAAACTGTCAAATGTGTCAGTTACTGTCAGATTGTCCGCTGCAATATTGCAGTCCCGCTATAAGGCGCTGATCGCCACCATTACTAGTATGAATAAATAAATAAATAAAAATTCCAGTATATATACAGTATGTCACAAAAGTGAGTACACCACTCACATTTTTGTAAATATGTTTTCATGTGACAACACTGAAGAA